>BHDV01030631.1:24224-38867 GCA_005406045.1 Adoxophyes honmai
ACGTTAGGACAATCGATGTTAGGAATATGAAGCTTTAGGTAATTAGAATTTAGCATTATCAATAGTATGTCAAACATTCTTTAGGGCTTTTAAAGAGTATGCGCAAAAAATATTAGGACAAACGAGTAGTATGCAATTCAACAGTATGCCAAACATTCACAGCCAAACATTTTTAGGACAAAAAACGTTATGCGAATCGAAGGGCACCCTATCTTTTGATTGCGTTGGCTTAGAAGTTTGATTTTTTCACAGCTTCAAGGGACAGTAGACCTGAGTAATTGATATAAATTTCAGCTTCATACCTCCACGCGTTCCTGAGAAAAAGGGTCTTGACAGACGGACGGACGGACGGACAGACAGACAACAGAGTGATCCTATAATCCGTTTTTTCCTTTTGAGGTACGGAACCCAAATCACGTTAATCCATCGCTCCGTTTAGCCATGAAAGACGGACAAACAAACAAACACACTTTCACATTTATATATTGGTGCGGATTTAACACTGTTGTTGAGCCATGAACGTACTTGTTTCGTTTCTCAGGCTAGGAACTAATAATTTTTAAATGGTATCTCGGTTCTGTAAATCTGCGAAGTACCTACATCAATAATCAAGACCCTATTTGTCTTCGCCATCCATCCGTTTGTCCGTCCCTCTGTTGCCAGACTATCTCACAAACCATGCTAGCTACACTTGAAATTTTCACAGATTATGTGTTTGTTGCCTAAAAATTTAATAATTGTTTATGGGGGTGAATTTTTTGCTCTTTTTTGGTCTATATACATAAATAAGGGCAACAAGTAGACACTTGAAATATTCTCAGAATATTTAGTTGTATATTTTAAAAGTAAATAATTAAATTAAAATAAAAAAGTATGTAAGAGTGGCTCCCATACAAAAAAGGTTTTTTTTTAATTTGTCATAAACTGCAATTTACCTTTATTGACTTACTCAATGGTACGGAACCCTTCGTGCGCGAGTCTGACTTGCAATAAGCTGGTTATTCTGTACATGGCATAATCGAAGCTTTCAGTTATTAAAATTAATCACTTGGATATTGATCTGTTTTGTCTGCATGGTGTCAAATTAGAATAATGCCTCTCTATTCCTTCGTGGATGTAGTGCCTAAAAGGAGACTAAGGAAATTAGTTTAGGTATGCTTTACCTCGAAAAAGCGATGCGCAAACTTACTCTCACCACTTAACATCTTGCCAAGCTTACTGCCGACCACTATACTAAGCTACTGTGGTACAGATGTAGTGAGAAACTATTTTCCTTCGTAAATGTTCGGAAAAGTTCGTATTTATCGTTTTCTCTCAAATAGCTTCGGTGCCCATTTTAAAGGGAATTCATTCCGTAAAATATATGGTAAATATCCAGTTTTAAATAATAATTGTAATTGTTTTAAGTAATAAAACGATAAATACGAACTTTTCCGAACATTTACGAAGGAAAATAGTTTCTCACTACATCTGTATCCACAGATCACATTAAATTACTGAGCATGCGTGCCTCACGTCTGCGGAGGTCCGCACACCTCACGCTTGACGATTTTTGGTCTTGGAGAAATGATGTCGAAGAAATTCGTCAAATTAATTAACCAATTAATGAAGGAATAATAGTTTAATATTATCTACCTACCTAGTAATGGCGGTGTTTCATGTTTATTTCCCACTAGCTGTGCCCGCGACTCCGTCCGCGCGGAATGGTGACTAATTTTCCCCGTTTTTTTTCAAATTTTTCAAGTTTCTTCGGTCCTATTAGTCGCAGCGTGATGTTCTATAGCCTAAAGCCTTCCTCGATAAATGGTCTATCCAACACAAAAAGAATTTTTCAATTCGGACCAGTAGTTCCTGAGATTAGCGCGTTCAAACCAACAAACAAACTCTCTAGCAAAGTTTGATTTTGGGGATGATACACCAATGAGGAGTCGATTTTTGTTTTTATACATCTACCCTCATATCATGTATCTACCCTCACATTTTTACAATGTGGGTAAGTGACGATTAGATTTGATTGAAGGCTATCGGCGGACTATTCAGTTTTGTAGTGCTCTTTTTGTAGTATCAGTGTAGGCGAAGTTACCGAACTCAATAAAACCAGTGCTGTCTGACTATTGCGCTCTTCATCCTCACAAATATTCACTGGAAATATTTATTATTATCACGTTTAATGCAACCAAATTCTCTGGTGTCAGCAATGGATTTGTTTGATGGTATGTACCTACTTCTTTATTGTTGTCTAAATAGACTATACTAAATAGTAATCTGTGTATCGATCTGTGGTGTCCAGTAAATAATATTTGCATTTATTTTGTCATTTGATTCTCGTGTTGATACTGTAGTTAGAAGTGGGAGGTAGTTCGTGGAGACACAATCGTGTAGTGTAGCCACGATGTTAACGGTGTTATAGTATTCAACAAGTGTTTCAATTTTAAAGCGCTTAACGGCACCCACATCGGTATCGAACTTGTAGCGTTTCTTGAAATCGGTATTTTTATAACATTAGCCATTAACATTTTATACGACGTTCAAAGAACGGCTATAATTTAAAAAAGAAATTTTACTAACAATTGCGCATCGGCGTCATAAGCTCGCGCGACCAGCAGCGCCGACCGCATGTTCCAAATTTTTAAGTTTTTTTTTCTTATTTTGATTATTAATATTATCTATATCGGTATCGATTTTATAATGTAAACAACTAAACATAATACTGCCAGGGGTACAAGTTTTTTAAGGTGGGCCATTTGCTTATTCTTATTATTATTACGTTTGAACATATACTTAGTATACTATGATTTAGAGCGGTTTGGAGGTAGATGAAAGACTATAAACACGATAGTTTATTGTTAACTGTAGACACAAAATATGTAAATAAACATCGTTTTGTAACGTACCTACTAGTAAATTGTCATTAAGTGCCAACTTGAGACATACGGGTCGGGTAGCACTTCAACACAACAGCTCGCCGCCATCGATAAGTGTGTATAGGTAAGCATTTATACACACCTTATCTCATTAACTGCCTACACACATTATTTGAATTTAATGAATATGTAGATAATGAAACACATATACAAATTGCATCACGGCTTATGCCGTTCGGGATAGGCAGAGTAGACAGTACCACTAACATGGATCGACATTATAAATTGCATTTATGCAAATATACAGTCAAGTAAACGCGTTTTGAATCGTTTTTAACGTTACCTACTTTAAATTACATCTGCTATATTTGTGACTCATGGTACTAAAATAGTACCAATGTTCTACGATAGCGTAACATCGTCTAGATCTAGAACGTTAGGCGCTGTTTAGATTCGATAGGTAATTTACTGTTGCACCTATACCACAGTATAGGTAGTACTACTACGTTCAAAAGATCCACTCCCGATCATGTTGAGTCGTAAAATGTTGTCGCTTTCTACCCGTGCATTCTACCGTTACTTGCTTGCAGTACGTTTAGTGTGTTCAAAACGATCATGCAGTCGTTAACGAATTCGTTTGCGAGTTAAGTATCGCAAAATTGTATGGAAACTGACAGTGCCGCCAGCGGAACGTTTGCACAACTACCGCGGTCGACCCGTCTCCATACATTTACGCGATAACTCGCAAACGAATTCGTTAACGACTGCATGATCGTTTTGAACACTAGAGGTACTGTTGACCTTTCACGAAGCGTCGCCGGCGGAGTGGACCTCCCGTGCCAATACTTTTTTTTGTTTTTCCCAAATTACGTACTTTTGTTCCCGCTATAACCACAAATAAAAAAAGATATTTAAAAGGAGCTCCCATACAAGACGCAATTTTTTCCCCTCTTTTGCTCGATATTACCAATACTAACAGGGACACACTTTAAATGTTCACCAAAAACTCAGTTGTATTTTTACTATAATTTTAAAGTTAAATGAAACGAAGATTTAAGGGTACCATAAAAAAAAACAACATTTTTATTTTACTCGACATTCCGTTAGGTTTGCCGTGTGTGATGCCGGGTTAGAATAGCACCTCCCCCTTTCTTCCCGTGGGTGTCGTAAGAATCGACTCTGGGAAAGGGTTAGTGTATTGTGGGCGATGGGCTAGCAACCTCTGTCACTACAATATCACGTTTAACCATCTGGTAAACCTGAAATTGCTAAACGTGGCACTAGATTTTCGAATTCATGTGCTCTGCCTACCCCTCTTGGAAATACAGGCGTGAGAATATGTATGTATCATTAAATAGTAACAGGTAGGGCAGTTGTTTAGTTAGTCAATGGTACGGAAACGGAACGCGCGAGTCCAACTCTCGACGGCTTTTTATTTGGTGCATGCTTACGCATCGCTGGCTGCGGGGAGACCTTAAACGCTTAAATCGCGCCGTTTCGTACGATCCGCCGTGGCCTCGAACTGTTTTATCAAAGCAAAGCATCCTGCAAGTTATCAGCGGTTTTCGCCAGTCATTTGTTGTTTGCGACAGATGTTGCCATGACGCTACGATGGCTGGCATGCACCAAAATGCCGTTGCTCTACATACAATCCCCGGCATCTAACGTGGCAAGGCTTAGTGTGTTAGCTTAGCAGACCGATCGATGAATCGTTGGACGGCATCGGTCAACGTCGATCGAAGTTGATCGATGGTAGCTTTAATTGATCGACAGTTACCGGGCGATTTACCAATCGATCGATTGCCGTTCAGACATAAACTCAGCGAGTGATTGGCGTGCGGCGCGGCTGATCAAGCAGCTCGATCGACGTCAACTATTTCATTCTACCATCGATCCATGCCGTCGATCGACGATCGATCGATTGGTCTAGAAACCCCCTTAAGTACTGGGGGTAACTTCGCGCATCGCTTTTCCATGGAAGAAGCGGTGGGGGAACTTACCCCCCATTACTAAACCTTGCCCCACTTTAAGCCTATCATCATCAGCCTATATACGTCCCACTGCTGGGCACAGGCCTCTTCTCAGAGGCAGCCCGGATCTTCAATTTTTTCGAACCGGGGCAAATTTTTTCGAACCGGGGCAAGAACTTGATATACCGCCCCCTCTCGTGAGCGTTTGATTAACACTAATGTATAATAGGTGGCATTTTGGTGCCCCCTGAAACTGCCGCCCGGGGCAGGTGCCCCGGTTGCCCCCCCCCTAGATCCGGGGCTGGTCAGAGGGCTTTAAGCCTAAGTTTGGTTCAAACAAGAACAGTGGAAGAGATGCAATAGTGACAGGTTGCTAGCCTGTCGCCTAAAGCATACCTAAACCTATTTCCTTAGTCGCCTCTTACGACATCCACGTAAGAAATGGAGAGTTTTGGAGTTTATACTTACTAAAATTGTGCTTTATAAGTTTTTATTCATTCACCAGTTTTAAATTCTCCTCTTTATTCATTAGTTCATTAATGTACCTAATCATTATGGACAGGTGTCGCATACAGCCCGCGAAGCATGTACAGAATAAACACATGTATGTTAAACTCTTCCATCAACTATCAGTCTGATGTTTACGTTTATAATTAACGAGTATAATTATATTTTTAATTTAAATGCCAATTAACACGTGGTTCGGGCCTGATATTGTGACTGAGTACAACAACGAAATAGTGCATCATTCGTAAAACTATTTGTATGGAAAACGTATAAAGAGTGAATATACAAAAAACGATCGAGAAAACATCCTAAGCATCATTTCCATTGCTTCCGTGGATGTCGCAAGCGATTAAAGATATAGGGTAGGTAAGGAAGGTTGCTTTAGCAACATATCAATTATACTTCTTTCATCCGTTTTTAAACATAAAATTACACTAAAAGTGGCTACGAAAGTACGAAAGTTTTCTGAAGTTCGATAAAGTATGTACTACATTTTGAAAGAAGGGATGTATTATTTGTAACCGATAAAAAGGTAAAGGTATCGTTCTCAGAAATGCTTGTATTTTAATGAAAACACTTATATTTCTATTCATACGAAGTCGAGTACTGAGATTATTTGTACAAGTTTCATTGTAAGTGCTCGAGCACTTGTGTGATTGTTTATCTTTTACATTTTATGCGTGACTGTCCGTTTTTTATTCCATCATCCTTTAAGTTTGTTATTACCATTTGCCTAATATACCGGTGTCGACCCCTCTCTCCAATCTAAGGCAAACGATGGCACCGTTTACATTGCAAACATGATAAAAACAGTCATTACATAAACAATTACGATTCAGATTTTTAAAATCGTCATATTTATCATTTAGCTGAATATCACGTAAGAAGAAATAGTGTGAAAAGGTCAGATCGAGAGTAAGTAGCCGAAACCGATGAGAATGATTGTATGAATGACTGTATTAATTAAGAATGTGTATGAAGCAGAAGAGGTATGCCAGGATCGTAGCAAGTGGAACAAAGTGATTTCTGCCTACCCCTGTGGAAAAGAGGTGTGAGGACAATGTAAGTATGTGTGTACAAGTAATTAAAATCACCCGCCGACCACCTAATTGACCACACAAGATTTTGAAAACGACTCTAATAATCCTTTTATGCATCCACAATAGTCTGAAATACTTAAAAACGGCATTCGTCGATGTTATTGCCTGCCTACTCGTCTCAATCCGTTAGCAAAACGCCTATGTAAACATCATAACTGTCTAGTCATTGCATACATTCATGCTCTCACCTCAGCTCGGCTAACACTGACTCACTCCGTCCACTAAACTGTCGACTTTCCTGTTTAGTAATACTACTACTACCTTTGACTTTGTCTGTATTTTAAGTGGCAACTGCACTGTGTGTTCCACCGCATGCGGTGACCGTCAGTGTAAAGAACACGGTAGTCGGCTGCTTCGGCAAATGACAGCTGACAGCCGACTAGCCGACTAATAAGCTAAGTCCACGCTAAGTCTTCCTCTGACGCATGCCCGTGCAACCACAGCGCATGCGCTGAAACTAGATCCGTCCTCTATGAAGACGCATTGGCGGCATGCGCTGTTATTGGTGGTTGCACGGGCATGCGTCAGAGGAAGACGCAATGTGAACGCGAAAGCGCACTGATGTGGACATAGCTATTGATGGCGTCGGCAGTCAAGCTAGTGTGAAGACGACGTTCGTTGACCGACTTAGTCTGGAATAAGCGCGGCGACCGCATAAGGTGAAAACTCAGTGTAAACAACGCTTTACCGATTTACCCGATTATGTTTACTTCACCTTTTCAATGTTAGTTTCAACAGGTACGCAGAGCCAAAAGTACGCCCAGCTCTCAACAGCCTACTTTAATAAGTAAAATTACATTTTTTTGTTTTGACAACGTAATACAACATACATACGTATAAGGAGCACTGAAGGTCAGCTAAGAACATTGGCTTTTCTACTAGTCAAAGTTTAAAGTTTCCGGTATACTCTGCCAGTTGTGTTTAGCCACGAACCCGGCCACAAATAATCGTATTGACTAATCGACTCACAATTTACATAATCTTTATAATACGCACAAAAACAAGACTCAGAAATCGACTTAATTTTACGATCAAAATACTAGGACTGAGAAACCGCCAGTCAACGACCTTGCATGGTTAATTTGATTGAATCATTAATATATTAATTATATTTTAATACATTAGTATGTGGTCTCCAAAACACACACACTTATTTTTACTTCCTTCCAAGTTTAGTTTTTTATGACGGTCTTTCCGAGCGCTGGTAGACTCGAAAATATTGTGTAGCGCTCTAAGGAACCTATTTCTGTAAATAAAGTTTTGAGTATTGATTTTAATAGCTTTATTGGCAGACAAAATAAGATTAGTTAAAAAAATTATTGAAAAAATTTAAGGTGTCGGGCAAAAAAAAACAATTTCTTACGTTTTGTCTAATAACAATTTTATAGGTCAAGGAAAGGAAAGACCATTATGGCAGAATACCCACTACTAACACACACATCATCGCGCCTGTGTTCCCAAATGGGGTAGGCAGAGCACACGAACGCTACTTAGACATATCCATGACTGTTGACCTGTTGACCACTTCTACCATGTTTTATTAAGTTAGTTAGCCTAAAATATAGCTGAACCTATTTCCTTAATCGCCTCTTACGACATCCACGGAATAAATGGAGAAGTGCTTTTCTAAACCTGGCTTTACACTAAAGCCAAGGATACGCTAGGGGACAAATGTCCCACATGTGTCGGCGACATATCAAGCGAAGTCGGCCGATTTTGCCTTATATATCTGGTGACATCGCGCGACTTATTGTGTCGTAATAACACGTGTCGCGCGATGTTGCCAGACATGTCGAGCGAAGTCCGGCAACGTCGCGCTACTTCACCCGACGTTGCTGGGGACACGTGTCGTGGGACATTTGTCCCCTAGTATCAGCCTATTAGACAGTATTATTACATATGCCCAAACATAATCTACCATGATTCAAATTACGAGGATAATCGATATCGCATGGACCCGAGATGTGATAAACACAGACTTGGCATAGCAATAAAGGAAAATGCTCAGAACTGGTTTCACTATTTGACCAGTTATAGCAACCAGAGGATCAAACTAGAACGAGGAAAACTTAACGTTATTTCTGTACTTGTAGTAAAGTTGTTGAACTATGTTTTGGGTCACACTGCCTTTGGAAAATAGTGTTTTTAAGCCTCTTTTCTCCTAAAGCATAAGAGGATCACTTTGTTGTGTGTCTTTCAAGATCCATTTTTTTTAGGGTTCCGTACCCAAAGGGTAAAAACGGGACGTTATTACTGAGACTTCGCTGTCCATCCGTCCGTCCGTCTGTCACCAGGGTGTATCTCACGAACCGAACCGTGCTAACTAGACAGTCAAATTCCCCATATATTTCGCAACGGGACCCAAAACATGGGGTACTTCCCGATGATCTACAATAATGTGGATCAGTAATTTCGGTGCGCCGACATTCAACCTTGGTACTGACATAATTTCAGGTTATGTTGCCAAAAAAAAAATACTCATCATTAATGACACAAGTGAAGGACATCAATGCTAAATTACTTAGCTATTGCTATAGCACAATACTTATTTAGGAGGCTGATGTATGCAATTATGTTATAAGGTATTAATATGTATTCGCTTCGTGTGAACCTCATGTGACTCGTGTGACCTGCAACCCAAAAACTGACTACGGGTTTTTTTTTAATCCTTAAAACTAGAATATTTCAAAAATGCACTTTTATTATGCCCATATTTTTATATTTAAGTAGGTGATCTTGTCAGTTAAGCCGAGGATACACTGGGGAACAAATGTGCCGCGACACGTGTCCCCAGCAATGTCGGGCGAAGTAGCGCGACGTTGCTGGGGACACGTGTCGCGGCACATTTGTCCCCTAGTGTATCCTTGGCTTTAGTCTATCTAACTAACCTATCTTCCTTAAGTTTTTCTACTGACTGAACACCCTCTGTAGGTATCTAATTGGTTTTACGATCTGCTTTCCCAAGACCAAACCTACCAAGAAATTCAGGTGTTTCCACAGTCAAAAAACTTTTTGACTACAAGCTATTGTTAGGCATTTTTTGCACTAGTCGATCGTTTTCGTGACGAGTTCGGGTAAGCCCCGAAACTCTTTTATACCTAAACAATACTACTTCACATCTAGAATTTAATTCGTGAAGGTATGGGACATCTAATCAAAAAAAATTTTTGTCCTTTTAATAACAACCGGTTATTCGTTCACAGTTCTGTTTTTAGGTTTTAAGTTCAGAGGTACAGTCGAGTTCATTAATATATGAGCAAAACTGAGGGTTCACAAATATCTGTACACCTTTATGACATTGACAATAAGGTGCAAAAGTTTACATATTTGGCATTTGTCTGCTCATATATTTATGAACTCGACTGTATTAGGTATATGTAGTGATAGGTAGATAGCCTTTCGCCTTAAGAGGGCGCACACATTTTTTACGAACGTAATATAAGATCAGGTGGGGGAAGAGAAATTCAGGGGCAGGGCAGGGGTAAGAGGCACCACAGACCATAACTCGTCGAGTTATGAGTGATTATGGTCTGTAGAGCCCTCTTATCCCTGCGTTTCTCTTCCCCCACCTGACCTTAGTGGTTTTGGACCAATGTTTAAAAAATCGTGAAATGTAAATTAACTCATATTTAGCCATGAAAAAAATATGGTTAGACTAAACATATTCTGTAAATTTACAATAAAATTGTTTCATTTGTAATTACATTAAAATCAATGAGAAAAAAAATAAAGTAATGGTTCAACTTTCAAATTATGTAAAATGATATTTGAATGATAAAAACCAATAATTTGATTCATGTTAATCCGTTAATCCCCAGTAGACTATATTGTCTATCAGATAATAACAAGTTTATATCGTTTATGGTAAATTTTAATGGCAAATTTTCAAGTGAAAGACAGCTCTGACGCGTATTTTTGTGAAAACCCTTCAACAAATTGGCTAAGTAAAAGAAATCTGTGTTGCTAATAAAATATTTTTTTCCGTTAATCCCTAGAAAAAGAGTTTATTTATATGTTACAGTAGTTTTTCTTTAAAAACTTAAGGATTTATAGCTTTCTAAAGCATTGGAAAAACATCAAAATCACCGAATTTTGTGTGCACGCTCTTAAATATACTGTAACCTACATCCTTAGTCGGGTCGAACGAAATCCACGGGAGAAATGGAGAGGTGTGATTCTACACCACACGGCTATTACCATATTTACAATTAGCATAAATACGTATTTTATTTACGCGACACCAAACTTCCCATCGCTATCAAAAATACCCAATTTATTTAAATTTCGAATGCTGAATATCCCATCAATCTCAGAAATACCGAACTTATTTAAATTTGGAATGCTGGAAAATGGGGCTTTCCCGTAGTAAAAATGCACGTTCACTATCGTCTAAAACCGACTAATTTACATTTGATACGCGGGTTTTCATTGTTTTCTGTAGGCCGACCATAATTCGTTTGTCGTGGGTGCGGAACGATCGTTCAGGCCACAGATCGCACATTAAGTGTAGTTGTTTTTTTAATTTGGGTTTTAAAATGACATTGCCAGTGTTGCCAGATTTTTGCGGTTCAACAATAGTGTTGTGACTTCACTATCGAAAGTTAACGATAGGTAAGTTAAAATTAGTACAGATTTTGTAGGCACGTTATTTTGCAAATTAATTTAATAAACTTTAGAATTTAGTAGATCGAATAAAATCTAATAATGATGTTTCTGTAGCGACACAAGCGCAATGTGACGTAAGTCACGTGCCTGTCCTACATCGCTCTAACGAAGTTCCGAAGTCCAGCATAAATTCAATTTCAGACTTTCTGTGGGCTTCGGTCGTCAGCCATATCTGCCTGGACAGAGCTCTCTATTGGAGTCTTTCCCCACATTTCTTATCACCATTTAGCTATTTTTTATTACTTATGGCTTCACTGATACCATACTAGCGTTGAAGTTTGCCGCTTCCATTTAATAATACTTACGTGGTTCGGACATGCGCGTGCGTTGGCGGCATACGTAATCAGATGTCGTCGACTCAGCGTCATTACAATTAGCTTGCCAATTTTTAATTAGAAAACTGTAATATAAGAACCTACATCTACTGGAATTACAGGTTAGTCCAGAAACAATACTGAATATTAATGTTTTTTAAACTTTCGTGATCCTCACTCATATTTATCACTTATAGCGGGATTTAATTGCGTTATTTAAAGAAAGTTATTTATATTTTCTACTTGTGACTATGTTCGCTGAAACACGACCGAAACGTCGAGGTAAGTAGGTACAACCATTGATAAAAGTGATTAAGACCCGCTTAGTGATATGATAAGCATAATACTGAAAATCAATGAAAATAATCTAGATGTTATGATCGTTCTCGTAATTACTTTTACGAATAATTCATAGTATGTGAAAGGTCTTGTATGGACTATTGGGTAGCTCGACGCTCACTGCTTGTCGATGAGTTGTGTCACCTTAGAGAACAACACCGCACGCAGTATCAGACGCAATTATCATGCTATCAAAGGAAACACTTGATTATGAACGTCATTGTTCAATCTGGAACACACTTACATGCACCATATTTGTAGTGAATTAAAGTTCAGTTCCAGTTTTATAAATTTTACAGATTGTACAGTTAAGTATGCCCTCGATGGTTCGCCCACCACCGTGGAGTTGTCGTTTTGTTTCTAACACAAATTACCACTTTATTGGACACAACAAACAATAATTTTACAGAAAAGTGACAGACAAAATAGTTTGCGTCTGAATTGCTTTAAGAGTCGAGGAAACCTAATGCTGAATGTAAACTTAACCTTTTGACCGCCAAAGACGCCATATCACGTCATCGCAAATCAGTGCCCGTGACGCCACGACGTTAAATGGCGCGTCGAAGTTATTGAGAAAGAACTGAAATATAAAACGCTGCAACATTTTTTCTAGGTTTACTTTATTTATAGGTAGTGTAAGTTATTTTATACCTAATTTAAATAAAATAATAAAGCACCATTCGAAAAAAAACAAGCATTACCTAAGAGCCGACTCACGTCTTTGGCGTTAGGAGCACAGCGTTTCACTTCGCGCCTTGGCGGTCAAAAGGTTAATAAAAATTAACACTAAATTGAATTTATCGTTCTTACGATATTGGAGGCATTGAGGCACAGAACTATTTGCTAACTGAAATTTAGTAACTGAAATTAGAAAATGGAGCATAGAGTTGTTTAGAAAAAGTTTATAATTAAGTAGGTATCGTTTTATGCGCAGGACATGATCCATTAAGAAATGTGTTTATAACTGTAACAACCTCTAATTTACGGTGGACTGTATGCTAGAAAATCATAATCACTCCCACTAGTTCTATTATCTGAAGTCCTTTGAATAGTAGAACTAGCGGGAATTAAATTTCCCATTAGTTCTGCCAGTAGAACTGTCAGTAGAACTAATGGGTGGGAATAGACCATTTCAGGCATTCAGCCCTTAGGCAACGATTTATGACCATTGCGGTTTGGCCCAAGCGCTATCTACCTAATTACCCATGTCTGCGGGGGTGTGAGGACGTGTTTATTTATCCCAAACGCTTCGATTAATTGCATGTTAAGTTATTTTACTGTGTCATTACACTAATTCCAATTAACGGAGCGCAAGGGAATAAAAAAGAGGCTCGGAGTCGTATTTTTCTGACTAGAAGCGTCAAAAAATGATAGGTGGTCCATAATTTGTGTTTTTTTTAAATAAATGGAATGTTTTTGATGAATTCCGTTGATTTGCCTTGATACTGGTGTTTCTGTTCAATGTTAGTGTTAATTGAATTAAAATTATATCGAGATCACAACCTTTATTTACATAACACAAGTTCATGAGTGACACTCCGTAGTAGACTGTTGCACGCACTTTCAAAAAACACTTCGTCGCAAAGATTCTCTGTGACAGGGTTCCACAGAGTGTCTTAGCTTAGTACGCTTATGTTCTATCTGTAAATAACTTCACTGATGTCACCGCTATGAATTGACCGGTGGGGTGAATTGAATCTTATCTGTGACTTCACTGTTTATTTTTTTCTTGTTTATAATTAGTTAAAGTTCGTTGACACCGTATTTATATTCTGCATGTAGCGTGGGTATGGTTTAATGCACAGCCGTTTTCTGGTATCCGTTGTGAAGTGTGACACCTAATGATCAGCTGTTCTAAAAACTAAACAAATGCACTGGCAGCGAAAGCGGGGCTGCGCGGCGCGGTGGTTTCACCGTACCGTACAGGTTGTAACATTTGAAATTATACGAAAGAGCAAAAGCTCCAGCGGGGGAAAAAGCGTTTCGTTCGTACCCTCATGCCACTGGGCCGCTCCGTTTCCGCTGTCATTGCGTTTGGAGCTTAGTGTCGCGACACATCTGCGCAACCTACGGCGTCAAACGTCCGGTAGAATACGCCCGCAGCGCTTTAAGACTAGCCGAGCGTCAGACGACTTCGGCGCCGTACGGTCCGCAGATCTGTAGCGACACTTAAATTCGTAGATGTGTCAGCCCCCTAAGCATTTATGTTACGAATTTTGGCAAATTTCTACAGATTAGAAGCAATTAATAAGTAACGTAACATACTGTTAAAATTGTCAAGTAAATGTTAAAACTAAAACAAAAAACAGCCGGCTTGGCACGGCTCAACGTAATTTATGGATAATTTTTGCTAAATTGTTTTATAAAAAATCTATCAAGTTACATTAATGCGGTAAACCAAAGTCCTAACTTTGTGCTTTATTCACAGATGTACTGCAACTCGGTGTAACGCAGAATGACAGCGAATCTCGGCCCAACCTGAATATAAGTGATGTGTGTAAGTAGATCGATTTTCTAGATCACTCTGCAACTCCATTGCCCTGATATATGTATGTTGAAATTTTTAACGTGTTACTAATTATTCAAAATGTTAAGTTTTAACTTAATTTGCTCTAAAGTAGTTAAAATTTTGCGTTGCCCCATAGTACCTCGGCCACAAGATTTGATTAACTTGCCATACAACAATTAATAATATAAAACTCGAAAAATAAATCAAACACAGTTAAAAAAACATGGCCGATCAACCATACTGAATCACATTTTAGTATCACGTTTAAAATTTCAACCTGTTTATACGTCACTAGCTTTTGCCCGCGGCTTCGCTCGCATTAAGTTCGGAATGACGCAGAAGAGATCTCGGATTTTTTATAATCCATCACTTCTC
>BHDV01030631.1:44100-54326 GCA_005406045.1 Adoxophyes honmai
TACATACATACATACATACATACATACATACATACAATCGAACTGAGAACCTCCTTTCTTTTTGAAGTCGGTTAAAAATATATTAATACCGACATTGCTGTTCAAACATGATACGGACTGCGTTCACTTTGACCTGACCGCACGCCGCAGAACGCATCTAGTATGACAAATCCTTACGAAGAAGTCACTAAATAAATGCACTGTATTTTTAGATTCCTAAAGTAGATCATGGCCCAAAGAAGTTTAGGATTCTATGGTCTAAAGCTAAAACATTGATTCCCAAAGTGGGCGATGACGCCCCCTAGTGGGCGCTGTAGCCTAAATAAAGGTTTGTGTGTTGTAATGGTTTTTAAGTAGATGAAAAAATAGTGGCACTAAAAAAATATTCTCAAAGCGGGCAGTAGACAAAAAACCTCTGGTCTAAAGGTGTTGTCTTGTTCAACAGTTGAGGCCATCTCGATCGCGGACCCGTCGTTCGGCGTGGGCGTGGTAGAGGAGATGTACCGGCCGGCGGCGGCGCCCGCGCCGGCGCCCTCGGGCGCGCTCGACCGCCCCTACGTGCGGATAGTGGAGCAGCCCGCCGGCAAGTCGCTCAGGTCAGTACCCTACTGTCATCTACCCAGTTCTACCATCAAGGCCCTGCGCAGACGACAGACTATTTGGGCATTTCTTCGAGCGTTTCAACCGTCTCATTCATTTGGCCACTTTTTGTGAAAATGGAAGAATATATTTATTCATACCATCGTATAACTAGTCATCTATTTAGAGAAACAGGAACACTTAACAAATATTCAAAAACGTTATAAAAATGTACACTAGATTTCTATAAAATCTAGCCAGATGAATGAGGCGATTGAAACGCTCGAATAAACGCCCATTTAGGACTTTTTAGTCTGTGAAAATAGAACCTATGGAATTATAATTATATGCAGCAACGCACCGCGCGTCCGGCGCAAAATTCATACAATCCATGCAGACTTTTTGTGCGCCGCAAACTCGATCGCACAAAGTCTGTCGTCTGCGCTGCCCCTCAATAGTTACCACATAGCATGCTGGGAAAGACGTTTTGAGGCATAAAAGTACAGTGAGACTTACTCAAAGTTAAAAAAACGGATCTACTTGCGTGGCGCGTAGCGATGGGTCACGATTTGGCTCGAAGCATTTCGAACTAATCTCGTTAAAAATGTGAGTCGATTCGTTTTCACTACGTTTTAAGGCACTTTTTTAAAATTATTTTTTCACCTTCGGTTTCGTTACCTAGGGTTCAGAAAGCATCCTTAATATTTTCTTTAATTATAACTACATATTACTATGTTACTCAGGATGAACATAGGCTTTGTTGGAGGAGGTTGAATTGTACATCGGTCATAAGGTAGACCAATTTCTTGGCCGACTGTACAAAATCTAAATTTGAATATCATAAGTATTACTTTACATTTATTTAAGACAATGTTTTCATTACAACATACCAGTCCAATGTTAGTTACTGTCTACGAGTTTTGAACGCGTGTAAAGAGGAGTTATGATATGTGAATATATCTAAATACATAATACTTGTAACAGATCCTCGCTAGCTCGTATCTTGTGTGATATAATATACCGATTTGTACGGTGACAATGGACCGTCATAGCCAATTGCGAGGCTACTAATTTTAGCTAACTCCTTTGTAAACATTACTGCAGCTAGCCCGCTCCGTGCGAGGTTGTCGGCGCCAAATCAAAGAGATTTCATACATACAATACACACATACATACATACAATCACGCTTGTGTTCCTAAATGGGGTAGAAACGGGACATAGTTGATGTTTTTTTTTTCATTTATCCGATTTGGCATCATAAATTAGAACCATTAAAAATAATAAAGAAAATTAATTAGTTTTGTTTTATGTCTAAAGTCTAAACGGTGTGGTTTAACTATTAAACGTGTTCATTCTAGAGATTGATCGAAAAACCTAAATTATTGATTGAAAAATGTGCCGATAAATCTTTATCCAGTCAATAGTATTAAATCAATATCCTCCCACATAAAAGTCGCTTCCGATTGGAAACAGTCTATCTGGGAAATGTATGCGTAACACATAATTACATACATAAAACTGGGACGGCGAGCGGTTTTTTGAACGACTCTGTGTACTTTCCCAAAATAATTGTCTGCTAATATATTCTGCATAGATCTAAGCCACTAGAATAGCTGCCAATCCACGTATTTTCCGTCACTCTCTTTATCTACATATTTTAACGAAATGAAAATGCATTACACATACTTGGGGAGGCCCGAAAGTTATGTGGGATTCTTTCCCCCACAGATTTCTGTCGAAATAGAGGACTCGAGTGTACGTAATTCGCGTGCCGAAAGGGAGAGCAATGCTCTTCCTATGCCTTGTACTACTTAGATACTTATCCATAAAGGTTTAACTTCCTAGAGACAGGCCAACTTGAATAGGGCGGCGTCATCTTTGAATCTGTTTCACTCGGACTGTCAATTCCCATCACTAAAGCGCTCATGTGACGTTACAGTAGGTAGAGAAAAGTGGCACGCTTGGTTTTCATACAAATGCAGGAACTCGTGGTATCTATTTCGATGTAAGTCTGTCCTCTCCCCCGTACTCTTCCCGAGTGGAAGGGGAGAAGATAGAAAATACCCACTAAAACCTCTCCAGCGTTGATTCTTGCCGTGTTGGGGACCCTGGGATCCCAAGTATTCAAGCCAACGACGCCCTCCCTATCAGTTATTTGTAGTTCCTCTACAGTTGATGTCAAGCATGCTAGAACGTTACATTCACGCCTGTATTCCCAAATGGGATAGGCAGAGCACACGAGACGCCACGTAGACGGAACTATGATGCCCGCTCCAGACTCTCGCGAGGCGCCTCCTAGAGGCTCTCGGCACGAGTCTTGACGAGTGGAGGCTGCAGGAGTGCCAGCCATCCACACTCTCGATTTACTCAGTTGCCCGCTACGTCTACTACAAGATGGACGTGACTGAACTGACTCTGTTAGCTACTTTATATGGATTTTTTGGATTCCAAATGATTGGTTCCGTTTTATATAATTCCATAAATGTGGTACACAAATCGTTACTCCACTCCACCATGATAAAAAAATACGCAAGTCCTTACTCTGCAGCAGCTAATAACAAAGTGAGCGAGCGAGCGCGAGAGTGTGGTTGATCCTCTCGCCTCACCCCCTCGCGTCCTTTGACTCGCACCCGAAAAACCGACACAAATCGGAGCGACAGCGAGGCGAGGCGAGGGAAGACGAGGCGACACGAGCGAACCGTCCTCACTCTCGCACTCGCGTTCCCTCGTGTAGCCTCGTGGAGAGTCTGGAGCGGGCATGACAATTTCACGGTCCGTGGCTACTTCATGCGTATACATAATGCTAGAAAATGTCTTGTTATAATTGATTTTTATATTCACTTATTCGTTTCATTCATTTTCCTTTTATAAAATCGGTTATTCGTGTAGTTGTGTGTGTCATTCACTTCAACTCTCGTGGAGTTCCACGAGGTGTAATTCACACTTCGAGTATAATTGGCATCGTTTCCTACTATCCTACTAATCCCTACGAATATTACAAATGACCGGTGTGGTGTTAGGTTTAGAATAAGTTTCAGAGAAACTAATTCTTGCAAAAATATTTATCAAGATCAAGAGCTAATGGAAATTACATTAAATGAACTGGTATCAAAATACGAATACGATGTACGCTCGTATTTTCGTAAACCTAACCCTTATTTTATCTTGCGTAAGATGAATCCAGACTGCCGGGGTTCTTGTAAAAAACCGGCCAAGTGCGAGTCGGACTCGCGCACGAAGGGTTCCGTACTAAAAACTGCAAAAAATCAGAAATTTTGTATGGGAGCCCCCCTTAAATACTAATTTTATTTTTATTCAATTATTTATTTTTAAAGTAGATATTTAATTAAACATTCTGTGAGCATTTCAAGTATTTAGCTGTTAGAATTATTTAAATAGACCCAAAACAGCAAAAAAAAACTGCAAAAAAATAGGTTTTTTGTATGGGAGCCCCCCTTAACTACTAATTTTATTTTATTTTAATTATTTCCTTTTAAATTAAATATTTAATTTAATGTTCTGTGAGCATTTCAAGTATTTACCTGTTACAGCTATTTAAATAGATCCAAAATAGCAAAAGAAAAACACGTTTTTTGTATGGGAGCCCCCCTTAAATACTAATTTTATTTTATTTTAATTATTTCCTTTTAAAGTAAATATTTAATTAAATATTCTGGGAGCATTTCAAGTATTTACCTGTTACAGTTAATTAAATAGATCCAAAATAGCAAAAAAAAACACGTTTTTTGTATGGGAGCCCCCCTTAATTATTATAATTATTTTAATTTTAGTATTTGTTGTTATAGCGGCAACAGAAATACATCATCTGTGAAAATTTCAACTCTCTAGCTCTCACGGTTCGTGAGATACAGCCTGGTGACAGACAGACGGACGGACGGACGGACAGACAGCGAAGCCTCAGTAATAGGGTCCCGTTTTTACCCTTTGGGTACGGAACCCTAAAAAATAGAATATGTTCCTACTACGTGTGGTGTCAGGTTTAAAATAACACCTCCCCATTTCTTCCGTGGATGTCGTAAGTTACGACTATGGAAATAGTTTATAAGATATATTTTCGGCGATAAGCTAGCAACCTGTAATGAAAAATATGCTAGAAGTAGTGGCCACGAATCGTGAAAGTCATGGTTTTGTCTATTTAGCGTTTCGTGCGCTCTGCTTACCCCGTTTGGGAATTCAGGTGTGATGTATGTAAGTTTGTATCTACCATCACCACGAGTAGACGGGATACGTCACTACAAGTGACGTTTTAAATTATCCGTACAAATCGCATACACCGTCGTTAGTGAGTACAGTCTCTGCAAATTCTGTCATCGGTAATTAGTAAGATTCCCTTTCCCCTTACGCAACAAGTAAATGAATGTATGATAAAAATAAAGGAGCACAGTCACTGAACCGCCGCGCCATCCAAACTATCCGCGAACATGACGCGTCTATCACCGATACCGCCATTTATTTTATCTGCAGACATGACGTCATCCGCCGACGTCACCGTCTAATAATACGGCCGTCTCCTGCAGCCGAATGGTTAATTCTTACATATTAATAGCGAAGAATCTCTCTCGACCTCCGTGCGTGATCGGGACAAGGTTGCCTTAGAATATATCGAGTTTTCAGTAAAGGTGGCGGTTGACAGAAGCTGAAGACCGCGACCGGAGATCGCGACTCACTTGACAGTTGGTAGTTTAGTAGATCCTATACCTCTGGCACCTGAAAAAATATACTGAAAATGGCAATATGAAATGGTTAAGATTTTGTCTGTGTAGCGGTCGGACGTAGCGTTACGCCACGCGTGTCCCATTTGGCAATACAGGAGCACGTATGTTCAAAATGTCCAACAAATTTTGTGTCCAACGTTGGCAACAGCCGGATCGAAAAAGGAAATGTGAAAGTTCGAAGTTATAGCTTGATAGTCGTAGTGTCGCGCGAATACAAAAGCCTTACGTAACGTTCATGCAAGCTTGTGTACTCTACTCCTTTTTAATAAGAATATCTGTACGCTTAGCACAGCAACGCGCGAGTCTCCCGCGGGGATAGACTACCTGTCACTTAACGTCTCTATTTAAGCTCCAAACGCATTAACAGCGGAAGCGAGTCAGCGTGGTGGCGTCTCGGTATCGGTTGTAATCCTCGCAATCAAACGAAGGAGCGCACATCCCACCGGCCGGGAATTAAGCGTTTCGTTCGTACCATCACGCCACCACACCACCCCGCTTCCGCTGTCAGTGCATTCGGGGCTTTAGGCAGTGACTGGTGTAAGTCTATCTCGCGCGCATCTCTACTCGTCACTGTCGTAGTAATATATATTCTCATACATATTCTCTCGCCTGTATTCCCAAGAGGTGTGAATTCAGGCAGAGCACGTGAATTCAAAAAATCCAGTGCCACGTTTAGCAATTTCAGGGTAACCAGATGGTTAAATGTGATATTGCAGTGACAGGTTGCTAGCCCATCGCCCACAATACACTAACCCTTTCCTAGAGTCGACTCTTACGACACCCACGGGAAGAAAGGGGGAGGTGCTATTCTAACCCGGCACCACACGGGAGTGTCGTAGTAAGCCTGCAGGTTAGCTGATTTTCCATTACATAGCACATTAATCAAACAAATTGCTCAACGAAACAACTGCTCCTCTCATATTTGCAGCGATCACAATTACCCTTGCGTGTAATTTTATCGCTCCTGTAATTTCTGCTATATGTGCTCAATAGGTACTAGCTTTTACAGACTTTATTTAGGTGTTCTGGCGAGACAGAATAACACCTCTACATTTCTTTCACGGAAGTCGTAAGAGGCGACTAAGGAAATAACTTAAAGTATCATTTAGGCGACAGGGTAGCCACCTGTAACTACTATACCTCTTTTATCAATGTTTTAACTTAAAATTATGCTGAAAATGGATACGAGACGAAAATAGCTGGTTCAAATGCCTATGTGCAAGGCCTATACTTTAAAAAACACATTTGACCGCTGCGATAAAAACGCCTTTGGCTCGCGATAATTATCGCAGCAATTACAAAACGTTAGACGCGTGCGGAGTGCGAGCAGGAAAAATACAGGAAGTATCGGAAGGCGATTAAAAAAACGATAATATGAGTTGTTGTGGCAATAAAAGTTGCTTTGTCATCGCAATAATTGCTCTGCCCTATCGATGATTGCGTGTTTGCTTGTGTTTTGACTGGCGCCCGGCTAGCGCGACACGTGAGTGAGACAGACAGTAGGTACCTGTCACTGTCTTACTAGGCACGTCGAAAGTGACTAGCCTATCTCGCACTACACTACCATACCTACTGGCGCGATCTGAATCATGGGGCTATGTACGAGTGTCGGGTTTAGAATAACACCTCCATTTCCTCCATATATGTCGTAAGCGATAGGCTAGCAACCTGTCACTATTACGCCTGTCGACTTAAAACCTACAACAATGTGCAAGAAGTGGCATGGTTGCGTCTGTGTAACGTTTCGTGTGCTCTGCCTACTCCATTTGGGAAAACTGGCGTGATGTGTGTAGGAGCTATGTATGTCGATGATCTGATTGTATATCGGAAAACATTGGCTAGCTATATTAGCCTATCTTATATGTTAGCACGTAAGAGTTGGCTACAATGGATTCGGGCGGATGAAAGCGTGTGTATGTTTGAATATTATGTCAAGTCGGATATGTTATGTGTAGTGTCACTTGGCATTAGTTCCGAGTATTTTCTTGCCAATTTTAGTGAGTTGGTTCCTGTTTCCAATTACATTTTTGATTTATGACGAAATTATGATAACTCATGCATAGAATCGCGCCTGTGTTCGTTCATGGAGTAGGCAGAGCTCAAAACTTAAAAAATATGCTAGTAGTTACGAAATGTGAAATAGTCATGACTCATGGTTTTGGCTATGTAGTGTTTCTTGTGCTCTACCCCATTTGGGAATACAAGCGTGATGTATGTACAAGCAAATAACCGTTGTTGTCCATTCTATTGGCAGAAAGAGAAAGCATATAAAAATACTACTGACGTGAATGAAATAAATGAAATAATCGTTATACAAGCTCGAGTCCACGTGGTGTTATTAAGTGGTTATCCGACATTGAGTTATTTGCGTGGAATGACGAGCGACAGTTCAATGCAACGGCAACAATCCTCTGTTTGTTTTGTCTTTTACTTTATTACTGTGGTTTTGACCGCGACTTCGCTTAACTGTTGAATTACAGACAAATCAGAGATCTTTCATATTAACTTTGCGTCCCACATTTACTCCCTAAAAAAAAGGTTTTTGTACAATATTTTACACCGTTTTCAAGATTTTCACTAAAGAGTGTTCGTACTGAATTTCATTGGAATAACTTCAAAAAGGGCAAAGTTTCCTACTAAATTGACATTGACACCCCCGTTTTACCTCCTTAGGGAGTGATTTTTTTGGTGCTCCCCTACTTCATGACAGGAACCCCTGCAAAATTCCAAGTTTTTAACTCGAGTAGTTTTGGCCCTGCGTTAAGTATCAGTCAGTCAGTCAGCTTCTCTTTTTATGTGTATAAATAGAAGATAGATTCTCTGTATCATCGTATTCAGTAGATCCCCGAGTGATTTTCGGGTTGGATACACTGTCTTTATTCATTTGTTTATACTTTTCATTACCTATTTAGCTTTCCTGGCTTTGAGGCACTGTAGAAGTAGAATCGTGATATTTTTTGTATTATTCTTGGCATTACGCGAAAGTATAATAACCTTTTATCCACTGGGTTAAGTACATTTACCATTTATATTTATGGCATACTTAGTATAATTACTATGTTACGATACATGGGCGCCTTATACTGTTTTATCTTATTTCTTCAGTCGTTGGAACGCATAAATAAAAAAGGGCTGACTGAAGTCCAAAGTTCGAGACAGTTTTTCCAAACGTTTCTCCAATTTTATTTCCTTCTCGCGAAAATTAAACTCCTTGAACCATCAGACCAAATCACTGCCTCGACCTATAATTAGTTATTAAATTCGTTGTACAACACGTTCAATGGAGCCTCGTAATTCAGGTTTGTATGGCGTGTTTGCAAAACATTGTAATAACGCGACAGTCGCGGAACTGGTTCGCGGTAATGTACCGAACTTGAACTTGATTAGATAATTGGTCAATTATAACGAGTTCAAGATGTTTCGCAGTATGCCGCTGACCAACTTTAATCTGTTACGTTCGTGCAAGTCGATTTGTTGTGATTATCGAAACTGATTTTTGGTGCTGTACTGTGTAAGAGATTGAACTAGGCATAAAACCTGTTGGGTGAAATTTTAAACACTTTATTGTACAAAAAAACACGTCGTACAAAAAAATGCAAGCAAAGCGGTAATGTACAAAGTCGGACGTAAGGGATAACCCTTAATTAAGGGATCCCTTACTGCCAACCTTTGAGACAGAGAGGAAACTTAATTACTGAGACCAACAAAAATAGAGGCTACAAAAAACGTAGTGAATTAACGTAGAATCACGAAAAGTTCAAGTGTTCGAATCGCTGTCATTATCCTCGACACTTTTTTACAGTTCTTTTTAGGAAAATTATAAAATCCACTTCTGGCATATTTTTTAGGTTTTAAGTTAAGAGATGCTATTACTATGATGACAGGTCTCTAACCTGTCGCTTAAAATCTACCTTAACCTAATTCCTTAGTCGCCTGTTACGACATCCACGGAAAAAATGGGTAGGTGTTAGACTAAACCCAACATCACATGACAAAACTGATGTTGAAAAACAGAGTTTCTTCCGTATCACTTATAAAAGTTGTAATTTTGTTCCCAGGTTCCGATATGAGTGCGAAGGTCGGTCCGCGGGTTCGATTCCCGGCGCGAACAGCACCCCCGAACGGAAAACGTACCCCACGATCGAAGTGTGCGGGTACAAGGGACGCTTCGTCGTCCTCGTGTCCTGCGTCACCAAGGACAAACCCTACAGGTCAGTGAACATGGTGATCTTTATCTATCTGCGGCCAGTCTTGATAATCTATTGACGGTTTAACGTACTAGAGATATGTAGCGACCTAGCGCCACCTATCGTCGAGTAATAGAACTTCAACTGTCAAAGTGGTATCCTACATAAAGCTAACGGAGTTTCGATGTTCAATTGCATAAATACAACTTCCAATTTCCTCTCTATGGACTTCGGTCCCCAGGCATAACGCCTGCCTGGAGAAAGATCTCTCTATTGGAGTCTTACCCCACAGATAGGACGTTCCGTAGCGAGATCGGGAACGTTTTAGAAAAGGTTAGAATGCTTAGTGTCATCAAAACGGTCACGAAACGATAACGATTTCGTTTTCGAATTAATGCAACCACCCACTAACATCTTCCCGCGCTCCCTTCTTACCGCACAGGTGATACACGAGTTATCTGGTCGGCCTATACAGGACTTATGCGCTGATATTATTTCACTGAACCAGGCAAACTGGGTAGATTTTCCCAACTTTGCCGGTGCGAGAGAGTTAACGAAGGTCGTCTTTCCAGGCCGCATCCCCACAACCTGGTGGGCCGCGAGCCGGCCTGCAGCCGCGGCGTGTGCACGGTGGAGATGAACGGCGACTCCTCGCTGGTGCAGTTCAGCAACCTGGGCATCCAGTGCGTCAAGCGGAAGGACATCGCCGAGGCCCTGCGCGCG
>BHDV01030631.1:55835-70824 GCA_005406045.1 Adoxophyes honmai
ACGATTTTCATTTTTAGACTGTGTATTTCAATAAAAAGACATGTCAAGATTGTTTACCGTCTTTTAAGTACCTATCGGTCTATAGTATAGACATAACCATGACTATTTCACGTCCCTTAGCGACTTCTTGCATAATCTTACGGTTTTAAGTTGGGAAGTAGGGAAGCCTGTCGCCTAAAACATACCTTAACCTAATTCCTTAGACGCCTTTTACGGCGGCATCCACAGAAGAATCTAAAACACGAAAATCAAACCGTGACGTTATCCCCAGTAAGTAGATCAGAGCTCCCAACTCGATTCATTACCCGCGTTTTATGCGATCCGAAACGCGCAGCTCAAACGCGTCTATAACTGCTTTATGACCTATTTAGCTGCGCGCGCGCCACTTGGCACGCGAAATATGCACGGCGGGATCTTACAATGCCGTAATGCTGTTTTGGGACGCTTACATTGCTATAAAACCGGCCAAGTGCGAGTCGGACTGGGTCTCGAAGGGCTCCGTACCAAAACTGCAAAAAAACAAAACACTTTTTGTGTGGGAGCTCTTAATCTTAAATAGTAAGGCATTTTATTTTAGTAGGCAATCAACTAAATATTCTTTACATATTTCAAGGGTACCTGATACCGTTATTTATATCGACTCAAAAACACAAATCGCGATTGTTGTATGGGAACTCCCCTTAAATAAAAATGTGTTGTTATAGCGGCAATAGAAATTAGAAATACATCACCGGTGAAATTTTCAAACAATCTAGCTAGCATGGTTCGTGGGATACAGCCACGCGTCAGACGGACGGATGGACAGCAAAGTCTCAGTAATAGGGTAACATTTTTACCCTTTGGGCACGGAACCCTAAAAACGTTCTTACAACGCGTGTAGTTTTACGTAACGTTTCATTTTTATTAGATTTCGGTTCATGTTAGGAGTAAATCAAACTATCGATCTATGAAATGAAAACCCTTGCTTTCAAGAATACGAGAAGTTATACCTAATCAGCTAGTAACTTGAAAAGATTAAGCCGCATTGACATTTGTCCGTCGTGTTGTGTTGACACATCAGAACGGTATCAGTTTCATACATTTAACTAACTAAGCCGTCACAACAAACGTCATCAGGGAAATGTGAACGTAACCCTATAAAATTTTTGTAACCGATACCGCGCTGAGGCGTCATGTCACGACACGTCAGACAAATGTGAATAAGGTTTGACACAAGTGAATATCTAAAAAACAACTTCTCAGGTTTTGTTTCAACCTAGCTAAAAACCACCGCGAATAATCTTCTCTTCAGCTAAAAACACACTAATCCATCACTTATTGAATAAAAACATCGATGGACTATTTTTTAAATAATTTTTTGTCCATGTTACAAAAAAAATCTTGGCAATATATTAAGGGTCATTCTTATTCGCTTTTATCACATGAAAAAATGATTTACTCGCACGTCAAGTCAAGAGAGACTAATTCCAAGGGTAAATTATAATTCTCATTTGATTTAATCGGCCCTAAATACAAAAAAACCTATGCCGCACACAAATCCTAAACTCTTGGCATAAATCTCTCCCAGTTAACCCTCAGGTCATAGTTGAAGGCGGCGAGCGCGCGACGTCACGGCCGGGAATAGACCGACGGAAATACATCTTTTGTAAGCTCCAGCCGCCGAATGCCATTACCAGGCTGTTCAGTTAACTATAGCTGTGCACGTACGTGATTCATGCTCATGCTTTTACACTCGCCAATCGTTCGGCAGCGCTATTGTCTAACGCACCAAAAATCTCCATCGTTTTTAATTTGACAGTTGAAACCAAAAATCGTTTTGAAATTGATACATTTCAAAGCGGACTGACACTGAAACAATAGACACATTACACATTACACTCGTCTGGACCCGGCGTTACCGCCACAAAGGGCAATGCTTGCCGTTCCCATACATCGAATAGAACACCAACTCGCAAAATAAGTTTGGAATTGCATTTTTGCGGTGCAAATACTAATGATATATTCGATTTTCAGATTTTTATCTATTGTTGTGTTACAAGACGACATTGCTTCATGCCGAAGGCTAATTTCATAAGCTTAATTTTCCAATACGGGGACAATCTTCAAAAAGCCCGGAGAAGAGAGTCCATTTTCATCATTTCAGCCATAAGACGTCCACTGCTGAACGTAGTTCTCCCCTTTAGACTTCCATAAGTACCTAGAGAAGAGAGTTATCCTTAGAGTTAGACTTTGATATTCACACACGCTTCCAATCAGTAAAACAACTTGCGTAGGCAAAAGGAAATTCTATTGTACCTATAGCGTGTTGGACTTCAGTTAATCTACACTAATATTATAAAGAGGAAAACTTTGTTTGTTTGTTTGTTTGGTTGTAATGAATAGGCTCAGTAACTACTGGACCGTTTTTAAAAATTCTTGCACCATTATCCACAAAGCCACATTATCCACGAGTAACATAGGCAAAATTTTATTTTGAAAAAAAAAAGGATTCTGTTAAATATTTGGGTTTAGATATCTACATCTACACTAATATTATGAAGAGGAAAACTTTGTTTGTTTGTAATGAATAGGCTCAGAAACCTACGACCCTAAATTTCGAAATTTATGCGAACAAAGTCGCGGGCGGAAAGCTAGTCAGCTACAAGTAGGTAATTTTTAGTCATAAAATTTACCGGCTTCCCGGAGTTGGCAAATAACCGCACTGGTCGATTCTGTGTACATAATGTCACTTTCGAATTTCCGATTGCTCAGAGTGTCGAGTTTCTGCGTCCTGAAATCCAATTTCCCGCGTTACGTGTCAATCGACTTTTACGCATGTAGGGGAGAGTCGTTTATATCGTACCACTTTTTACTATTACGTTAATATTTACTTTATAAAAAATCTTACATCTATAAATGACTGTTCCATTCATAGATCAATATCTTGCCTATCACATATAAAAAAATGAGTGCACTAGACTGCAGTTTAATTGGAAAAAAATGCGTTTTTTCGGAGGTCCGCTATCGGTACAATTTAGCCGACTAGTCGTTTAAATCGTACCGCTAATTGATACAACATTTATTCAGATAATTTTTAACTTAAATGATCATTCATCACAACTATTTTGTGTTTCAGACGTGACATTTACATAATAAGCCGACAGGAAAGAAAAAAAACAGTAACTAGTATCAAATTTTAAACAAAATATTTTTTCTAAAATGTCTACCTTGTTCGGATAAACGTACCCTTTTTTTATTGCTTTCATCACGGGGACGTAGATGCTAAATGTAATCGAAATATTACTACATGTCTTAGACAGCTGAAAAGTCGAACAAAAAAAAATCGAACTACGTACTTTTCTTGCTTTAATTAAGGCGTTATTGGTAGGTAATTCTCACAAATGTCTGGATTAAAAGTACATGTATCATGCAGCCATCTGTGGCACTGAACGTACTGAATTAAGTCTTACTTTTATCACACAGATATGTCATCTAAAAAATAAAGTATGTAATATTTTGTAAATGTCGGGTAAATTGTACCGGTACGATTTAGCCGACCACACTGTGGTACAATTTAACCGACCATGTATGTATAAACAAAACAAGCAACAGCTACATAACCCTCAATCTTAAAGACTTTGTGAAAACAAAGGGAAAAAGCTGTTTAATTTGTCGTTCTAATACCGTCAATATTGTTACAAAAACCCACTTTTTGCACGAGTTTCACTCTAACGAATCAGCGTTAAAATTTACATCAAAAACCGCAAAAACATTTTTTTTTTACTAGAACACAAAATATTCAACCAACGCCATGGCCAAAATTTTGGAAATTCACTGAAGCATCGTTTTAGGTTGCTAGCGTTAAAGAAATATGTTGGTTTGTGGATAATCGAGAGGTGGTACAATTTAACCGGCGGTACGATTTCAACGACTCTCCCCTATTACGCATGTTTTATGATAAACTGATCGAGTGATCTTCGTACCGCCTTCTACGTACTCAATGAAAAAAAAATTGTTAGTTGTTGTCATTCGTTGTACATCGGTTAACGAACGTCGTTTTTACACTAGACAGTCGGTCGACCGCCGTCACCTGGCCGGGCTGCGACAGCTGTACGTCTAGTGTGTTCAACACGGAGTCGATAACGATTTCGTTTGCGAGTTATCGCAAAATTGTATGGAAACTGAGAGCGCCGCCAGCGGAACGTTTGCGCAACTTCCGCGGTCTAAACGTCTCCATGCAATTCCACGTTTATTCGCAAACGAAATCGTTATCGAACTCACGATCGTTTTGAATACACTAGACGTTCTAATTCAATGCGGCCGACTTCTGTGTTGCTGCTTATGATCTAGGATGAATGACAACGAAACGCAGTCAACAAAAAGCTGTGAAAATTGAATGTTTAATTGCATTTCTATCAGCAATTGCCGATTTCCCGCCGATAACCTTTTATCTCAAACACATACTATCGTTTTGTTGACAAATCCAGTTCGTAGCGTAACATATCAGGGAAACCCGGTATTTGAGATAGATGGGGTTTTTATTGGCAAATGATGTACTTGTAGATTAGGGGGACACGCGTTATCGGCGCTACGTCAGTTCCTAGTATCGATGCTGTGGATCCCACTGGTTATTCAATGATTTATTTGTAAATATCATAGATAGCATCTTTTCTCGGTTTGCTAAGCATAAGTTAAGTTGAATCTCCTGCGATTCTTCCGTGGATATCGTAAGAGGCGACTAAGGAATTAAGTTAAGGTATAATTTCGGCGACAGGCTAGCAATCCGTCACTATTATTCCTACCAACTCAAAACCTAAAAACAAAATGCTAGAAGTGGCTATGAAACGATAACACATTCACGACCAAGCTTAAGTAAGTAAGTAAGTAAACACTTATTGTACAATAGGAAAAAAACACGAAATAAAAAAAAAACTCATATACAAATGAAATGGCGAAGTACAAAGGCGGACTTATTCCTTAAGGGATCTCTTACAGCCAACCTTTGAGAGTCAGAGAGGAAACTTGATTATTGACACCGACAAAACAGAAAGGCTATATTGAGTATGTTGAAGTACAGTACAACAACAAAATATTCATAATAAAGAAAGAGGAAAAAAAATCAAAACATCTGCGCGGAACCGAGTAGTCTATAGCTAATACAAAATGAACCCGGCTACCGGGTTCTCGGTATCTCGCGAATGTTTTGAAGAACCCGGGAGCCAGGTCCTTGGTTCTGAATGTGTTAAATAGTCATGGTTTTGTCTAATGTAGCGTTTCGTATGCTTTGCCTACCCCATTTGGTAATACAGGCGTCATGTATCTATGTGTGTATGTATCACGCCACAGCTCCGCTTCCGCTGTCAGTACGTTTGGAGTTTAAGGCTTCCCGGCCAGAAAGTATACATTTTTACTGCCCCTCAGGATTTGACGTTTGTTCTAACCAACTGTTCCTTCCAGCCGGCTTCAACCACAAGACCCAGCCCCAGCAGATCGACCTGAACGCGGTGCGGCTCTGCTTCCAAGTCTACATCCCCGGGGAGAAGACCTCGAAGATCAAGCAGGCGCTCCAGCCGGTCGTCTCGGACGTCATCTACGACAAGAAGGCCATGTGCGAGCTGCAGATTAACAGGATCAGCTCGTGCGCCGGCAGCGTCAAGGGTGGCACTGAGCTCATACTGCTCTGCGAGAAGGTGAGGACTTACTGAATTACTCCTACAGGTACAGAAGCTAATCTCCATACCAAGGATGTTGCGAATATTCGCATCCACATCATTTTTATCATTCGAATCAAATTGCAGCAGATTTATTGTAAGGGTTAACAAAATAGTAATGCCAAATTGAAAGGTCTACGCCGAGAACGTAATGGTACAAAGAGACGCCAATATTTTACGCCTAAACATGTTCGGGAGTGGACCGCCTGTACGTAGTAGTAGTACCTATGCTGGTCTTTAATCATCGGAATTATAAATTTACTTCGTATTCTGCACGTGATTGTAACTGCGTAAAGACTTACAAGTCAGTTGTTCGTGTATTGATGCACGTAACCGTGTAAGAGGAGTCAGCTCTTCTCTTGTCGCCATTGTTATTTATAATTAAATATGAGTAATTGAATTTGTAATTTATTTGAATAAGCCACAATGACACGACAAATGCTGCAGAAAAAGCTAAAGCAAAGCTCATACACGACACTAATGTTTCATGTTTAATAATAAATGTTCACGCTTGAGAGGCGAAATGGCATAAGGCGCTGCGCAGACGACAGTGTTTTGTGCGATCGAGTCTGTGGAGCAATAAATTATCTGAATGGCGCGCTGACAGTTTCCAGGAATTTCCATTCAGAGTTTCGTGGAAACTGTCAGCGCGCCATAATTTAGGGTGGATTTCCCTTCCAGTCCCATAGCATTTGGGAACTTCACACCCAACTTCTTCTTGCGCAGGTGACGCGGGAAGACATCGAGGTGGTGTTCAGCCAGAAGTTCGACTCTGGTTACTCCTGGGAGGCGCCCGCGAACATAGTGCTCGTGCACAAGCAGGTCGCCATCGCGTTCCAGGCGCCGCCGTACCGCGACCCCGCCTGCGCTGACCACGTCAAGGTAAGAGCAAGATTAGCTCGACGTGTTTCCGGGCAATTCATGACCCATCATCGGGAGTATGGTGGCTGCGGGTGGATGTTGACCGGAATGTCGAGCTAGTCTCGATGTAAAGACGCGACTATCGGTTTTGTTTCACTTTGAATGAGCCTCACGATATATGTTACGGATAATTCACGGTTTAAATCGAGTTTAGCCAGAAACATTTCGAACTAAACTTGGTTTAAAACGTGAGTTATCCATATTTTTCAAGAAGTGCGTCTCACGGTAGCCTCAGATTTATAAAATGTCAGTATAAGGCACAATCTTCGGCATTTAACTTGGAAACTCCAGTAACCCCCCACCATTTAAAACATTGCCAAGCTCGATTTCGTGGACTATAGTCTCCACGAGCGAAGTATCGCTCTACCCAACACCGCCAATTTCTCGATCTGTGCATCAACTGCATAATCCATTTTCAATTCCAGGTCCAGATCTTCCTCCGCCGCGTCTCCGACCAGGCCCGAAGCGCGCCCGTAGACTTCGAGTACACCCCAGACTTCGCAGGTACTCGCCACAAGCCTCTCCCAGACCCTGCAGTTCTCTCTCTCCTCCTGAACAAGAACGACAACAACAACGACAAAGACAAAACCGACACAACAGTCAGCTCCTCCAGCGACACTGTCAGCGTCTCCAACGATAGTGGCTCAGCTACCATAGCAGACCTTAACGGGAATATCATCCCACCAGACAATGAGAAAAGTCTGAACGAGTTGCTAGACCAAGTTGCAGAGCTAGATGAGATCTACACTGAGAACCGCACGCGCCTACAAAATGTCACATCCGTTGACACGGATGATGTCGAAGATTTCAATGATGCAGGGACATATACCTCCCTTCAGCTCGCTTTCAGGAATCCCGTCCTCATATCCGAACCGGAAACGTACGAGGATGTCCAAGTCCAAACGTACCGTGGCCCTATCATTGAATTCGCTCCCCTCAAACGCGATACTGACGAGGAGAGAGCCCCTCCCTTGCCCCCCAAGCGAGTCCGCAAAGCGCCCTCCGTGGAAGGGTTTAAAACCTCCCAAACCTCCGTGAACAGCTTCCTTAAACCTGGCAAACAGTTGCCGATTACGCGGAATTTGGGCTCTAGTCGTACGGAGTTGTCGGTGGCCCGTAGCGAACCGGCGCTGCCACCCGCTCCTAAGAAGCGCTCTTTCCTTTCCCGCCTTTTCAGAAGGAAGGACAAGTCTCCCGCCCCTAGCGTCAAATCCGAAGGGCCCGTGAAGAAGTCTAAGCCGGTCGGCCGCTCCGTCAGTTCCGTCTCCGGCCATCGCCCTTCCAAATTCAAAACCTCAATCTCCCACACGTCTCTCAAGGACAACGCCTCAGGCACCGGCCTAAGCTACGCTGACAGCGTCACTCACATATCCCTCCATGGCGATGAAAACGAGAAAAACGAGAAAAGCAGCTCTCAGACTCGTCTCTCTCGGCCCGCTAGTTTAGCGCCTCTGCCGCCAACAGATGGCGACACCATCTTAGTAGCTGAAAGCGTTTTGGCCCTAGACGCGTCCCAATTTAAAAAGTTACAAGATGATTTAGATCTGACAGACGCAGAGCACTACGCGCTTTATATGGCAGTGGCGCCGCACGCAACGGTCTCGGAGTTTGACGAAACTAGTTGCTACTATTCGCCGGTAGATGGCAGCAAGTTTCAGAATTAAACGCGATTCTTTACCAAAGTTCTTGTCCCATTGAGGCTAGCTAATCCATTTGTAACAACTATACTTTTATATCGTCATTTTTGAAGATTTACTCACTAAATTAGAGTCGTGTGAATTACTAGTCCGCCCCGTACTTAGCCAAAGTTTTTCTAGTATTTTTTTTAAATCTTAACGTCGACAGGCTCTCTACTAGCTTATAAAGCGAATCGTATTAGTAAAAGGATCTTTAGGCTAAAAAAAATGAGCAAAACGGAAATGTATCGTTTTGCGTAACTTCTACGGCAGCTATTAAATATAAGTATGCTAAAATAAAATGAAATTTACGAACGAAAGGTCTATAAAACAATCTTTCGTAAATTTTCGTATAGTTTTGTCTTCGGGGATTAAAAATCTGTAGGTATTTTACGTGTAGGTAAGTAATAATCTTACATGCTTCTAAAAGCTGCTTGTACCCAGAGACGTTAATTAAGTAATTCATTAGTCACGACACTTAAAGGAACATGATTAAATACAAATATTAATCTTTTCACTAATGTGTTAAATATTCATTAAAATTAATCGACGTCTTTCGTACAAGCAATTTACCTTAAAAGCAGATTTACTTGTATGTTATGGTTCATGGAATCGTTTCACAGCTAAAGCAGTTGCCATCGCATTGCCTAGTAAAGTAAAGCATTGTGATGTTTACTATACAAAGATCTGCAACGTATTGGTTCTGATCGCACTCTGTTTTTTTTTTTTTTTTTTTTNNNNTTTTTTTTTTTTTTTTTTTCAAATTTTGTAACAAAAGTAACGGTTGAATGCCCTGCGGCCTTGCCCGGTTACATTTCTCTATAGAAATATATGTCTAATTTATATAATTTATTGTGTGCTTTAATGTGTCACTTGCTATGTTCTAGATTCGGACTATTTAGTTAAAAAAAAGCGGAAGACTGCGCATATCGAGCTGTTCCAACAGTACAAACATGACAGTAAGTCCCTTTTCCCACTGTTATGGCGTAATTGTATTGGGATATCGGGAAACCACGCAGTGTATTTACAGATGTGACGATTGTCAATGAATGACAATGATCAACATGACAAGGCGTAAAGAAAATAAAGAAATTGGTTTAGGTGTTATTTGTATTGAGCTCTTTTCAACTGAGGTGTTCTTAACCCAACCATCTAAACGAATTTCTCAATGCGTTGATTCATTTTCTCGTCTTTGGAGGTAGGTGTCTGATGCACTATTTGTTAGCTACCCTCTGAATCACTCGCTGGGGCCTACAAGTTACAATAAGGTGATGAAAGATGGCTCTGTTTTATAGTAACGATCAAAATAGTTTTTTTTTTTTTTTTCAATTTATCATGCTGATCGGTTGTAATCGAACTGGAAACCTTGACATTCCTTTGTTTACTACCAAGCTCATTCAATCTGTCACATCTTGAAATATACTATCAGTGGTGTCGGTTAAATATTTCGGATAAGACATGGTTGACGGTTTCTTCTAGGAGTATAACTTTTCATCATTTCAACTCAACAATTTCTAAGAGATGAATGAGATGAAAAATATAATTTATAATACATATATGTGTGTACGATAGAGGGAATATTATGTATTTTGACTAACATAAATTTATAAAAATGTGCTTTTGGATCAATGTTTATAACCTAAGTTAGTACTTAGTACATTTTTATAAGAAACTATTTTAGATTAATTATATAAATTTACATCAACATAAGATAGACGTATCAATTATAATTAACAATGGTGGTGGTGTTACTAACACAATAATTATAAAAATACTATTTATTTTTATTATACTTATGGTGTTTGTACTACATTTGTTAGCTATGGGCGTTTTTAATTTATTGTCGTTTATTTAATGTTAATTGTTTTTAATTTATACACCGGGATGAGACTTCCCCGTAGCTTATTCTGTTATATATTTAACTTATATGTTCCGTGCATTTGTACATGGTGCACATATTTTTTAAACGTTGAACTTCTTGATGTTGACTTTTATTGTTTTATTTATTAAAGTGGTGTTTTTTCTAGTTACTTACTTATTAAAAGGATAATGAGAAGTATATGTAATCTGTTTCTGGGTCTCATACAGAAAAAATATATTAATTTGTGTTACGTTTAATGCATATTTATCATTTAACGAATCAAAATCGGGATCAGTTGAGACCTAAGCTAAACCATATACATTGCAAGCCCAACATTTTCTGACAGACCAAAATCCGAGAGCCTGTTACAATTTCTGTGTGAGACCCTATCTTTAAAAGGTTCCATAAAAACAAATACGGAACCCTACTCTAGAGCTAAGAGCCGCTATGACCGCATAGTGTTGCACTCTACAGTTCAATGTTGCCAGTACAAAAGTAAATACACTATTTTAAGCTAATGTGGATATGTGTGTTGCTAAAGGGTGAGTACTATTAAATTGTCGCCATTTGAATGAAGTCTTAAAAAATGAAATAATGTTATAGTAACTAATTTTTTTTTATTATAGGATAGTTTAACGTATAAAATAGATCAGCTAACACAATTAAGGTTTCTCCAGAGCACGACGAGAGAATTCTCGGACTTTACTTTTGACGCGACTCATAGAATTTTGCACGGATTCATTTGTGATCAGCTTTGTACATTTTATCCATTTTTTCTTAAAATCGGGCAATGATGTGGCTGGTTGGCATGTTTTCCGCAACTTTGTTTTAATATTAGCCCAGTATTTTTCTATCGGCCGTAGTTCTGGGCAATTTGGCGGATTCATAATCTTCGGCACTACATTGACATAATTCTCATTGTACCACTCCAAAGCTCGTGACGAATAGTGACAACTTGCCAAATCTGGCCAGAACAATGTCGATAAAGTGTGTTTTTTTACAAGTGGCAATAATCGTTTCTTTAAGCATTCGGATATATAAATATCCGTGTTTATTGTGCCAGTGGTTACAAAAGGCGAACTTCTCATGCCGCATTGGCATATCGCTTGCCACACGAGGAACTTCTTGGCGAATTTTTCTACTGGAATCACTTTTTCAGATTCATGTAGACCCGAGACATTGCGAGAAGAAAAGTACTGGTTTCCAGGTATTGATTTGAAATCAGCTTTCACATATGTTTCGTCATCAATAATTAGGCAACCTGTGTTTTGAACCAACAAGGTGTACAAAAATCTAGACCGTCTAATTGCTCGATTATACTGTTCTACAGTTCTTTTTGGGGCTTTTTGCTTCTTGTAAGTACAAATACCATACGTTTTTGTAATTTTTTGTACATTACTTTGACAAGTACCAACTTTTTTGGACACATCTCGAGAAGAGATTGCCGGATTCTGATCAAACAGTTTACACACCTTTGAATCCAATATTTTGTTCCGTTTCCTTGTAGGATGGCCTTCTCGCTGCTTTCTTTCTACAGTTCCATCTTTTTTTAGTTTTTTCAAGGTCCTTTGCACTGTTCTACGACTTGTATTGCACAATTTCGCTAGATCCAAAGTCGACATATTGGGATTTATTGAAAATTCTCGCATAATTAATTCACGAACGCTTTTTTCATTTGACGACATCTTGACAGATAAAAACAACTGAATGTGAACTTCAACGCTAAAACACGCAAAAACGTTCTAAATTTGAAATATGAAAAGTTTTATCAAAGAGGTTGCGAGCCCGAAAAAAAAACTACGGAAAATGTTGGCGACAATTTAATAGTACTCACCCTTTAACTTTATAGAACATAGTTCAAAAAATACGTTAGATATGATTAAATGCAGTAAAAACTCGATTGTGTGGTTTTAAATGGTATTTTGTTGAATAAATATTACAAAAAACCATGTTGATGTCACAGGTTGGTATTCAAAGCTATTTTTCTCTAACTAACCTTTAGCAGTATCGGGTTTTTATTGTATTTTAAATACAATTGGCAGATGTGTTTTGTGAGACGATACGATTCAAAAGTTTATAACGTTAATAAATATAAAATTGGTCATAATCTCAACAAATGTTACAGCACTGCTTTTAGCATCTGAATTGTGTTAACGAATCGTATCGAATGTAAAAAGTGTGGTCAATTTATCTGTTGAATTATAGACGGTGGTGAACAGCTACCTTTAAAATTTATTCCAAATCCTAAAGTTAATAATCGTGCTATTTTTATGTATAATACATTTTATACTACATCATATCTGTTTGTAGCACAATTTTAAATGTTTATTTTCAATGTTATTCAAAATATTGCACGCTATATGAAATTATACTTTAATTACTGTCATGGTGCAGCAAAACCTATAAGGTTTTACGTATAATTGTTGTCTTTTGGATTAACACATATCTATTATCAAAAGTATAAACTGCATTAGACATTTTAGATGAATTTACAATCAGAAATACAATATTAGCCGAACGTGGCATATGCTATAAGACTACAAAGTATAATTTTGCCACCGTATAGATTTTACACTTTTATAACTGTAACTGTATTTTCATACACAAGCTTGAGTGACATGGGATCTATTAATAATGCTAATAAATGAGTGTTTTTTTTTCGTCACAGACTTTTTTCCTAAAGTTTCAAAAGGTACGATGTTGTTTTGTGGCATGGTTGTGAGTGGTGTGATTTCGAATGAACGATACACACGGGAAAATGTCCGATCTTATTTTGTTTTTTTCATTGTATGAGAAAGGATTTGAAATCTGGACTGTTTATGATTTAGGCAGCAAACGCTGTAACTATATAAATACTTTTAAATTAAGGATGGTATTTTATTTTTGTATAATATTTTCAGTATATTTTATGGACTGTGTATCGTTTTTCGAAGGCTGTATAGTTTTTTTTTATGTTCACACATATTTATATTATTTAGAGAAGCATCAGTGAGTTCGACGTTTAAAACGCATGTGTTTTTTATTATTTTGTACATATTTTTAAGTTTTTTTTTTACTAACTGGATAATAGAAAAATGAAAATAAGCTGTAGCAAAATTATTATCTCTGTAAAAACTATTTTTTGGCTACAAACTCAACTAAACGATCTCCAAAATATTTATGATTTTTGTTTTTTTTTTTTAAATCTTTAGTAAAATTGGCAAAAGCACGCTGTATTTCAAGTGTTTGCATGGCTGTCTATTTTTGTTGCCTTTTTACGTGTAGCGCTTTTGTGACTTCGTTTTAACTCATTTCGGAATGCTCGACACGTGAAATTGTACAACCTATTGCTTCATACTGTTTACTGCTATGTTATCACGTACCACATCGGAAATAATCTAAATTCATAAAAAAATACATAAAGATAATCGAATTAAATGCCTATATTTCACTTTATTTTAATAGGAACGTGTCGTCCATTCTGAATTTTACTATATTTAGAAAATAGTTCACATAACTTCGGTGAAACAAACGGAAAAGCCACAAGCTTACGCGTCTAAAGATATGTTAACTATTTCCTAAATAAAAGAAGTGAGGTTGTTTATAGCAAATGTTCGTAGGTTTTGAGCTCGTTCCATCATTACCAATAAATATCTGATCAAATCTGATGGCTGTCAGGTTGCCTGTAGCTGTCAAATAGTGTCTTAACATGTTGGAACAGGTTCTTGGTAAGAAGTTTAACTCTTGTTTAACGCTGTTTTGCTTTACAGGAGGATTCATGCAGGATTCGGCCATCAAGACTGAACCTAGAGGTACGTTTTACGCCAACTACACTCCATTTTAATTAACATTTTAATTTCAACTGCCAAAACCTAACACATTTTTAGTTAGTCACACGGCATCGTCTCTTATACTTGTACTTTATGTAATGTAGACATTATAACAAACGGTACTATACCCTGGCGGTTTAGGTACTTAAATAAATGTAAACAAACATCATGTCAGATTTGACAGGTTAGTAAGGTATTTTTTTACTATCCACATTTTACCGGATGTTCAAATCGTTTAGCAAAGGAAGGAAACAAGAACAAATGTTCTGTTGCTGCCTTAGTACTAGAAACTCCTCGTAATGAAGCCTGGTGTTGTTCGCAGACGCGAGCCCCGCGTTGCTGGGCAGCCCGCACTACGCTCCCCCCTTCCCTGAGGCAGCCGACCCGCGCTACCAGGTACGTTCTCATGTTTAGGCGTAAAATATCGTTGTCTCTTTTCACCGTTACCTGCTTGCCGTATACTTTTCACGAGTCGCTGCCGGAGCGTACTTGAACTGCGGAGTGGACCTCAGTTCGAGTTGTCCCTCCGGTCGACTTTGGCCACAAGTTAAATTTGTTACAACAAAAAAAAACTTAGTTTACAAAATGTAGACAAAATATATCACTAGTGATCACTGGTATGATAAAGATAAAACATAAAAATAATTTTTTTTTCGAACATAAGTTACAGCAAAATGCAGTTGGTATATAAATAATATATAATTTAAGTCCTGCATCTTTTACCTTACGGCGTACAAATTCTTTTAAAATTAAAACAAAAATAAAAATAATTTATTAGTTTTTTTAGTAAACCAATTTCTGACCATCAATAAGCGTGCATCAACGAAATGAGCTTAGGCGAGTTTCATAACCGTCGCACGAGTTTATATATTTGGTTGTGACGTCAACCCGTATTTGTTCTCCGCAGCCGTGGATGCCCGACCAGAGCAACCTGGCGGTGCCCGGCAACCCGTTCGCGGACGCGCGCGGCTTCTGGGGCCCGCACGACTACGGCGCGGAGCGGGGCTCGCCGCACGCGCCGCTGCAGGTCAG
>BHDV01030631.1:73337-87676 GCA_005406045.1 Adoxophyes honmai
TTTCTTTCACTACTACCGCTAGTTCATGTTGGTTGTTTACGTGATTGTATGGAGTGTTTCTAATTATCTGTCCACCACTGTATAACCAGAAGCTGTAAGGCAGGGATGGCGAACCTATACGATATAAATGCCTTTTTATATCAAACAAATAGTAAGGTAACGTGACCGGTAATGGACAAGGGACTAGTAATAGACAATGACTTATTTGCTACCTACTGAGGAATAGTCATTTTATGATTTTATCAACAACAAATCTCAACTCTATGTTCTTTAAATTACGAATGAAGACAAGTGTCTATCACTGGTGCTTGTCAACTCGTTCGCGAACGCGCGCGGCTTGCTTTGTGCCGCACTACGGCGCGGAGCGACGCTCGCCGCACGCGCAGCTACAGGTCAGTGTTTACCTACTCGCAGTTGAGTAGACAACTAAAGGCCGGTCGCGGAGTACAGTGAAATTCGAGCGTTGACCCGCTGCTATCTATCTCTGTCGCGTGCAGTAGTATTGCCCTCACGCTCGCACAGTGCGACGCACGTGCTCAAGTGCGGCCTTTAAATAAACTAGTCCGTCACATAGATTACCTAAAACTATTGTACATAATTTTTTGTATTATTTGACACGAAAGGAAAGACGATAAGACAGCGCTTAAAAGTGTCGCATAACGTCACTTTCACTACGTGGTACAATTTTGCCACGGCGTGACGTCACGAGCCCCCGCTCCGAAAGTTTGATGAAAACCTTTGTCGATGTTTAATTTGTCACCGGCTAGGTGGTAGACAGGTTTAAAATGAAACTGGGAGTGGGTTTTATACGATTATAATACAGTGTAAAAGACTATATAGTTACAAAAAGTTATCAAAATCAGTACTGCTCTTACGTATTAATTAAACATATAAACACAACTGGCCTTAGGATGGGTCAGGTTTTGAGAAAGGATGGTTGACAAGGCAGAGGATTCGTGCCGCCTCGGAGCTCCCTCAGGCTTCAGTATTCAGCGCCGGTCTGTTCCGAGGCAGTAGGGCGACGGAAGACGGAATACGGCAAATAGAGGAAGCGAAGCGGGAAAGGAAGGGCTGGAAACAACGATCCGTGTCACCAGTTTGTTGCACTACCGATCCAAGTTTCGTTTAAAAGCCTAGGCCAGTGAACGTTAAACTAAACGAGACTTGGATTAGGTTTTACAAAGAGAAAAGGAAATTATGCTATTTACAATAATATATTACAGTACCTGCATAAGTGGCAGCCCTTGTTAAGCACAAACTAAATAAAAGTATTGTTTTATTAAACAATTTAAGATTAAATATGTCAAAAAAGCGGCTTTCGCCTAGCCAAATCGATATCAGTGTGCGAGAAAAAACAAAAGCCAGTCGGGAATTTAGAATTTAGAATTTATTCTTTTTGTGAGCGGCCAGTTATGCAGCATGGAGGTTTGCCATGTTACAAATTAATTGATAAACCAAAAAACACGTGACTTATTTTTTTCCATAGTCTAACTAGCGAACTAAATAAAATTACATATTTTGAACCCAGTCGACATCCCTATTCGTACTGTCGTGAAAAATTATCGTACATTCATATTGTAACCTCGGAAAATCTTCAAAATTAACCGAAACAACGTTCAATGAATTACCAAAATGGCAACAAAACCGACTTCCATAAGCAAAGTACACTCGCCTCACAGACTCGCCTTAAACAGCTGCAATTTACGCGTGTTCCAAATTTGAAATGATATTTTTTAAGTACCTATTCTTATATCTTGAAATATACGAACATCATAAGCGATACCAAAAATTATAAACAAAAACGTATATTTTCCAGGGCATGGTGCAGTCTCCGATGCAAGGCGTCGTCTCTCCCGTGCACCAAATGTCCCCGATGCATCAACCTTCCCCGATGCATCAACCTTCCCCAATGCATCAACCCTCCCCGATGCATCAACCATCCCCTATGCATCAGGCCTCCCCAATGCATCAACCCTCCCCAATGCATCAGGCCTCCCCGATGCATCACCCATCCCCGTTGCAGCAGCCGTCCCCAATGCTGCAACCATCGCCTTCGCCTCAGATGCAGGCGATGCCTATCAACATGCCTATGGTAAGCATTTAACATCACATATTCCCGCTACATAAATCATGACTATTTCACGTTTTTAACCCCCGACGCAAAAACGACGGGGTGTTATAAGTTTGACGTGTCTGTGTTTAACCCCCGACGCAAAAACGACGGGATGTTATAAGTTTGACGTGTCTGTGTGTGTGTGTAAATGTGTATGTATCTGTCTGTGGCATCGTAACTCCCAAACGGATGATCCGATTTTAATGCGGTTTTTTTTGTTCGAAAGCTATATCCGTCGAGAGTGTTCTTAGCTATGTTTTGTGGAAATCGGTTCAGGTCTTCAAGGTCATCAGGTCGTTTGTTAGGTAAGATGAGAATGTTACACGTTCAAGTAAAGCCATCGATTTGGGGCTCGTCGGGGGTTTTTTTAATTTTTAATTAATGTAGCCACTTGTGGCATAATTTTTAGATCTAATAATGCATTAGGCTTAATGACAAGCCTGTTTAAAAAAAATGTTAATTCTGACAAATTAAGGGTTCAACCTGAAATTATGCTGGAAATAGCTGTGTATTATTAATGTTAATTAAAACCCCGCGTGATGTCGGGTCTAGAATAGCACCTCTCCATTTCTTCCGTGGATGTCCTAGGAGGCGACTAAGGAAATGGGTTTAGGTATTCTTTAGGCGACAGGCTAGCAACCTGTCACTATTATATTACCTCTTGCTTGCTTTCAAACCCAAAATTATGCTAGAAGTGGCTCCGAAGCGTGAAATAGTTATCATCATGGATATGTCTATTTCACGTTTCGTGTGCCCTGCCTACCCCATTTGGGAACATAGGCGTGATTTTATTTATGTATGTATTAAATACTCAATTGAGCATTGACCCCACAGCAGGCCATGGACGCCGGAGACAGCCTGAGCAACGAGGCCTTCGACTCGGCCGACCTGTCGGGCATCATCAAGATGCTCAACCGGGCGCCGGAGCTGTCCGACAGTCTGCGTCAGCTGTCCACCTCAGACCTCATACAGTGAACACAACTCAATATAATCTTTAGTGGACACGTGCGTGGACTCGACTCAAATAGTGGGCTTTTGCAAGCCAAAAATAATTTCTCAGTGGACACATTTCAACGAACTCGACAGTGACGGCTCATCTCAAATAGTGGAGCACTAAGTGTTTTTGGACGTATTGTTACTATGATCTTGCATGGAATAGTAACTCAACTCAAATAGTTGCAGCTCAACTCAATTATGTTACAACGCATGACGAGCGTTACAACTAACGTTACAACGCATGACGAGCGGCTCGCGTCCGTATTCAATTGACAATCGAAGATTCAATTGACGGGAATGATTCGAAATGAAAATGTACAATCGAGACGAAAATGTCACTTGTTCACTTTGTTGTTGAAGTTGGACATTAATGAACTTTGGTGCTTTTTAGACGAACAAAAAAACTGTGCTTTATTTTCGTAATATGTAATGCTAGTTTATGAACTTAGTGCTTATGAAGCTTATTAAATTGGAACTGTTTTACTGTAACGAATGTGCCTCGTCCCGTGCCTTATTCAAATTGTTACCATTACATTTTACGTGTAAAACGATCTATAGTTACAGCGGAATGATGCTTTCGTTTTAGTCCAAGATATTATCGACGCACGTCTGTTCCGACGTTTTAAAACGACTACGAATTCGAATGTTTCTTTCAGTTGCAGTTCATCCATCTAATAATAATTCTCTGACAGAAGGACTCTAAAATATTTTTGATCCTTTTTAAAATCTAAAGAGGTATGTATTATCTAACTGTGAACAGAGTATGATTGAAATATGACTCCGGACAATTTTGAGACGATCTTGATGCATTTTCCAAGTATATGAAGTATTTATTTGCATTTCTTTGTATTCAGCCAGTACCGTTTCTATTCGATTAGAAGCGACTACTCGGTTATTCATGTAATTTCGCTAGTTCCAAATGTTTACAGTGTAGGTATGTAAATTTGTTTAAGTAAATTATACGACGGAATTAGGATTGTTTGTATTTTTATAAGTCTTTTCGAAGCTAAATTAACGCGATGTTCTCATACTTACACATGGTTATTTTCACTTGTAGATATATCAGATGTCTGTTGGATGAATAAAAACCAGGCTGATAGGTAAATTTACGGGAAAGTGTAATTGGCGCGTCGAATTCAAAGGCGAACGAAATTAGTTGGAATAAACGGGTACAAGCTGGCAGTAGGTTGGCGCCTGTAGATTGGTATTTTTATAAGTATTATGGACTCCATCTTGTTTTGAATTCGACGGGGTGTGATAATGAAAAATGGTTGTTTAGGATTTTTTTTATTCATTGATTTTCGTTAGCTGTAATGTAAAACAGTATAATGGTATCAAAAGTAAGAAATGCATTACAATGTTATACAATATAAATTCAATTATTGACGTGTAACACGATATTAAAGTATTACCAAGTTTTTCTAGGAAAAGTGCGACATTGGACGCAGTAGCGTAGCTAGGGGGGGGCGGCGGGGGCGGTCCGCCCCGGGTGTCACCCTCCTAGGGGTGACACCCGGCTGTGAATTTTAGTAGTCAATGAAAAATTATAAAAGGTAAAAAAAAGTCATTTTTTATTTTCTCCGTTTCTATCGAATTCTGGGGGGGGGGGGGTGCCTTTTACAATATCCGCCCCGGGTGTCACCCATGCTAGCTACGCCACTGATTGGACGGCTAAAGAAACAATTGTACTGACTTTAATATAAAGGTGATTTTTTATTATTACTAAAAACAAGCGGCTTATAGTTACCTCTGAACAATGTAACGTGACCAGTTACTATACTAACAGGAAAAGTTTTCGGTTTGCTGTGTTAATTACTATTGATTGATTCTACGAAATTTTATATTCACAAATTGTAAATGTCGCACAATTCGAGTCATATAACGTGTTTCGCAAGTGATCGTAATGTAAGTTTAATAAATCTCTTAAAAAGAAAATATTTGTGTTCTACGGCACTATGCTTTGATTGTCACGCGTAGATATTAGTTAAAATTCAATGGGGCAATACATTTATCTGTTTGTGTCGTGTGTGATGTTGAATCCAAGTGTAGTGCCGATATTAATTGTTAATGTTTCTTAATGCAATTTGATAGCTTTTAGTAAACGCATGAAATGTGGGAATCTGTTGTCTTATCACTGTACATAACGTCACAATTTAGAATTATATTTATGTTACAAGAAATAAAGTTTATTATTTTAAGCTCGAATTGTTTTTATATTGCATGCTTTACCCAAACTTTTAGGGAACACCTATGTAACTTTTTTTTTTGTTTGGTAACTGCGCCTTATGCATCCCTTGGTGCGAGGCAGCATGGGGTATGTTAAAAACCACACGATCTTCTGTAGCCTTTTGGGTAGACGGTGCGGGAACCCTGACACTCGTGTCCTTTGCACACACTAACATAGTTACGGTATCAATTCCTTAAGAAATCTCGACTAAAAAAGTGTTGAGAATAATGAAGTCCCGAATACCCACCCAGTCGCCCACTCGCTCACGGAATATTTATGACACTGGTAGCGCTACCGCCTAAAGTAAGGCCAACCAGACGGGATAAAGAATGTAAACAAAGTTTCAGAGGTTGACGCCATAACTGCATACGAGTGATAAGGATGGAGATAATAATCTGACTACCGCCACGTAACTCAGTAACGGTACCATTGTTTATATTTATTGTGTCGTCTGGTTGGCCTTACTGTAGTTCCGACTATGCTAGTATTTTAGTAACTAAACGTCTCCGAACAATTAAAATTCGCCCGTCACGGGGTCGATGGCTGCGGCGGGTATCCGGAGCGGGACCGGCGAGTGTGGGCACGCGGTTTAGAATCCATTTCTTCCCTGGATGTCGTAAGAGGGGACTAAGGGATTAGGTTAAAGTATATTTTAAGGCCGTGGTTGCCCAGCGGTTCGGCCTGTGGCCTCTCAAGCAGAGGGTCGTGGGTTCCAAACCCCGGGCTCGCACCTCTGAACTTTTCGGAATTTATGTGCGATATCGAATTTGATATTTATCACGAGCTATTCGGTGAAGGAAAACACCGTGAGGAAACCTACACACAGCGACGAAGTAATTCAACGTTGTGTGTGAAGTTCCCAATTCGCACTGAGCCCGCGTGGGAACTATAGCCCAAACCCTCTCATACTGAGAGGAGGCCTGTGCCCTGCAGTGGGACGTATATAGGCTTATGATGATGATATTTTATGCGAAAGGTTAGCAACCTGTGCTAATTGTGGCTACAAAGCGTGAAATAGTCATGGTTTGTCAAAACTGCGCCTTTAATACTGGTCTGGTTATTCCTGCGCCCGGTGCCTGGGCACCGCTCTTATTACCTCACTGAGAGGGTGTTACACAATCGTTGCGGGCGATTGGTCGAACGTACTATCGCGAACCGGGATTGTTGAGCCACTTACCTATGTTTGTAACTTGGTCGTGTAAATACTAATCTAGTCGGTCACATCGGTCATTGATTACACGTCTAAATAGCGAACAATAGCAAGTGGCTCTACAATCTTGGTTTCCGACTGTACCCAATATAATACCTATTATGTAATTTATGTATTACATTATGGCTGGCACGCGTGACCTCCGTCACAAAGTTCACGATCGCGCGGCGATTAAGTAGGTATAGTTTTGCCCGGGACGGATGCGGGGCATAAATCAGCGTAGTTAGTGCCTCACAACAGTAGCTGCTTGCAATTGATAAATGGTACATTTAGTGTCCGACCGAAGCTTCGGCTTCGGCTTCGGCTTCGGCCACCTTCGGGCAAAAAAACCACCTTCGGCCAAACCTTCGGCTTCGGCCAAAATTTGGCCGAAGCCGAAGGTTTGCAAGTTGTGATTTGGAATTGAACAAACGATGTCGGAGCGAGACGGATAGTGCGCAGCGCTTAGCAGGGCAGCGTTTCGCTGGCCCGATCGGATTACTTGCAGTTAATTATATAAATTACTGACAACACATAACATAACAACATAGTCACACTTGATTTAGAAGCGAAAACTGCGCATAATTTACTGCCGTTTTTTTTACTATTAGCAAATTCTCGTATTTCTTAGGGTCAACATGGGGTCAACACACCTTCGGCTTCGGCTTCGGCTTCGGCTTCGGCCGAAGGTTTTGATGAAAGATGTCGTGGGGTTTGAGAAACAAGTCTACCTAAGTGCCTACTACATGGAAAGGTGCAGCCCAAATGGCTGGAGAGAGAATTGGTTACAAAATTGTGATTTACTGTAGTAAAAAAACATAGAGTACAAAATGTGGAAGAAGTGGACCCAATAATAAAGTGGCTAAAAACGAAAACAGGCGTCAGTTTTGCTACCATTAAATGTGAAAGTAACAACACTTTTGAAACTTTAAAATACCTGGGTAAATATTCGGGCGTTCGAACCGCTGTCATTATTCTCATCACCTTTTTATCAGATTCTTTAAGAAATGTGTATATAATAGTCTAGTGTGTACTTATCTATAAGGCATAGACACTATAACTATAACACACATATTGTACCAATTTCTTAATAAATCTACTTTAATAATAATTTTAAACAAAAAAAAACCGACTTCAAATTAGCTTTATCCTGAAAGGAAACTTCTGTTTATGTACGTATTTACTAAAGGTCAAGTAGGTATTCGTATACGTAGCTCTCAGCAGATTCAAGGCTTTAGGAGGAATAGCTCTATCTGATTTAGAACCCTCTAAACTGTTAAGTAAACCCCACGATGAACGAGCATTAGCAGAAATGCAACGCTTGAGAAGCAGCAGGCCTGTCTAATTACTGAAACTATAATTTTCAGTCTGCAGGTGCATTCAGTATCGAAAAAATTATCCTTTAACTCCTATAAATTAAGGAGTTGACCTTTCATCATCAGCTCAATCATATTTTTTTTACAGCCAAGCGTAAATACTGGTGTAGTTTTGAAAAATGTACTAAAAACATTACCTGTGCCTATAAAATTTGAGGGTTGCCCTCGATTTCCCTTATATTCCATCATCAGGTCAAGATATGCTGACAATCGGACTACCTGGAAACTATACCCTTTCAGACAAAAAAAGAATTTTCCAAATCGGTCCAAGCGTCTTCGAGTAATCAGCGAATACACATAAAAATACTCTCCATTTCTTTCGTGGATATCGCAAGAGGCGACTAAGGACCTAGGTTAAAGTAAATTTTAGGCGACAGGCTATGAGGCTAGCAACCTGTCACTATCATACCTGCTAACTCAAAACCTACAAAAAATGTGCTCGAAGTGGCCACGAAGCGTGACATAGACATAGTTTTGTCTATGTAGCGTTTTGTGTGCTCTGCCTACCCCATTTAAGAATACAGGCGTGACTGTATGTAGGTATGTAAGTATGTACAAATGTAAGTTCGGACTAAAATTCCCGAATGCCCATACATTTTTTTTTTATTTTAAGGATAATTCAAAAACTACTAGTTAGATTTTGATGAAATTAAAATGGGACCAATGGGAAGCCATTTGCTATCGAACACAAAAAGAACCATCGAAATCGGTCCACCCGTTTAGAAGTTCTGAGGTAACATACATAAAAAAAAAAAAAAAAAAAAAAAAAAATACAGCCGAATTGAATACCTCCTTTTTTGAAGTCGGTTAAAAAAAGGGTTGAGAATAATGACATCGGTTCAACCGCCCGAATATTTAAACTCGAATGCGCTATATTCTGATAGTTACGCAAAAATCTTATAAATGGATAAAAATATACATACCTTATTTAGGAGATTTCCAGTCGAAAAAAATAACCAAGACTAGTTTGACCAAAACAATTCACAGCATATCACAACCAGTGTCACACATCAAACAAGTCGTGCTGCTCTACGCTTGCGGTCGTTAGGTACGCCGACCCGCTGCCATTCATACGCTGTGGGTTTTCCCCACAGAATCTCCAGTGACGTTGTGATAACAACCATGGACTAACCGAACATTTTTGTGCATTGTATGAAGTTGGCTTTTTATTCTTATAGTCAACAGACATTTATTTTCACGACAAATGACCAAAATTTAAAGTGAAGGATTTTATAAGTATAATTGATTGCAACAAAAACAAATGTAAAAAGGAGAGCCATGTTCAATACAAAAATTATGCTTGGCTGTTTTCATTTTAATTAGATCAGTCGTTTTAGGTAGTTATTCAACATTATGTATACAGGGTGGCCGGTAATTGACCGTGAATATTTTGACCAGTGGACTAGTGGTCGGGTAAACGCATCTAAAATCCCTGTGAAGTTGCTTTCCACGAATTTTCATGTATTTTTTTTTTTCGATATCTGAAAAATATTGCCCAGTCTTTTGTACTGCGGCTCTTAGTCAACCGAGTAGCATCGCAATGGCGAACGATTGCAGGCGCGTATGCGCCGACTAACGGGACGTAAGGTAGGTAAAACCCAGGGCGCAATGACCTGAAAAGCGATGAAACATTTCTCTTCCATAAAGTCAATAATGAAAAAATTCTGGATATATTTTACAGGGGTTGTCAAACGCGTGTACTGTCGCCCAAGAAAGTGGTCTACCACTTTTGACAAAAGTTTCTGTGAGATCGAAATGATCACAAGGTTGACATTGTCACTGTCATAATATTATAGCGAGGGGAAATCGACCTTATTGTTTCATGAGGTTCAAATGAATATCGATCTTGAGGGGGTAGACCAATTTCTTGGTCGACTGTACCTACCTACCCACCCGACCACTAGTTAAAATATTTTCGCTAAATATCCGGCCACCCAGTATAAATAGGGACTACGTAGGTAGACACTGTATTAATGTACAAAATGTATTCATAGAAATAAAATAAACACGTCAACAGATCACAATATTTGTGGCGCCAATGTTTAAATTTAAACTATTATTTATTGGTTAAAGCGCCATGAGTCACGACATTCCGCAAAGCCGAAATGGTTATCCTCCTCCGCCTTAATCTCGCGTTTATAATCATATTAAATTTACGTAAAAATTACAGTACGCAGCCGTGATACAAAAAATCCAACGCAGCAGTGTATAATACAGTATGAGTACCTCTACGCAATGTATTTAGATATCAGTATTTGCGAACATTGCAAACTTAGTTCGTCATTGCAATTTCAATCCTACAGTTGAATACACAACGTTGTTGATTTACATTAAGTATACAGAAGGGGAAAACTTGGTCTGATGCTGATGCCTCATTGAGAGTCAAAACATTATTACGGCATACGGACATATCACAGTGAGGCTTGAACCGCGCTCGACGTCGGTCGGTCTTTATGTAAACAAGATAGTATTTGTTTAATGTGTATCATAATACGACCGACAAATAACACAATCGTAGATTAGTAGAGTTTCAAGAATATACTTGCGTACTCTATGGTGATGAAGTTTTCGCATTATGTGAAGAGATAAGTGCTAAATTGGAGGGGTTTTTTTAGTGCGACCATGGCTCGCAATATTATACGGTAAGTTTCGGCTAATTATTCATAAGTTTTGTTTATTGCCCTGGTTTCTCGTGATGATTCAAGCGATATTATTAACATCGAAACACATAATAAGGCGTAACATAATCCTAAACATTATTTAGTGATAAAATATAAATACTTACAATATTTTAAAGGGACTGACATATTGATGAACTGAATACAGTCCCAAAGTTTTTTGTTTTCCTTTTGTTTTAAGTTCAAATTATCTGAATAAATGTTTCTAACGTATTAAGTATTAGAAGTTAGTCATCTAAATTATTCAAATAGAATATCTATAACGTCAATGAGATGGCTCAAAAATTGTGTTAAATTTGAAATACCTAGGCAGGAACTGATTGTTTTGCCTTGACCTTACTTATCTTAACGGAGTTCACGACAAAATCACTTTGTATCTATCAGTAAATGTAATGTGGCTCCTAATATTTGTAGAATATATATTTAAATAATTAAAAATGTATTTTCAGTGCCGGTGAGGAAAAAAGACGGATTTATGCCGTCGAAATAATAGAGCAGCCCGCCCCCAAACAACAAAGGTACTTATTTTCTACGAAGTTCTATAATATCAAAGAATTATGGAAATACTCTAATAAAGAGTTATCTCTCCAGGCAGATGTTATGCCTGGGGACCGAAGTCCACGGAGAGAGATTTAGAAGTTGTTTTTATGCAACCGATCATCGAAACTTCGTTAGCGCGATGTAGGATCGTTTAGTTCGGCTATTCGACGATAGGTGGCGCTGGGGCGCTACAGACCCATAAACATAAATATAGTACTACTTATCAACTAATGGTTATAAAGTCAAGGATACACTAGGGAACAAAGGTGACGCGACACGTGTCCCCAGCAACGTCGGACGAAGTAGTAGCGCGACATTGCCGAATCGCTCTACATGTCGCGCGACTTAGGTATGTCTGCGTATGTAAGTATATACCTACACGTGTACCGATGCTCGATGCCTCAGCTCCCAGTAGTTGACACCCATCTGTCACCTCTCTTACTGTGACATAAGGTTGCAAGTGCCATGTATTGGTTCATTGTCGAGCACAGGGACGTTTACCTTAAGGGATTAACGTGATAGTACCTAGTGCTTTAATTAAAATGAGGTCTATAGATTGCATATAAATATGTTAGTCAATTAAATTCAGATTAAAGATGTGACTTCGTGAGGTAATTTTCATGAATGGCTTCCTCGAAGAGCGTCCACGGATCTGTCTGTGATGAGTCATTTACGTACTTATGTCATAAATTCTTATTTTTATCTAAATAGGTACCATCGAACCAATTGATTCCTGACCCATTATAGAACCTATTCACATTAAAAGTCATAGTGACACTGCATTGCTCGACAGGCGAAATCTCAATAACGTTTATGGGGACAAAGTTCTGCGATGGGTCACAGGAATCACTTGGTTCGATATACATCACGCCTGTATTCCCTAATAGAGTAGGCAGAGCGCACGAAACAATATACAGATAAAACCTTGGCTAGGTATTTGAGGTTTCTTGGCCACTTCCAGCAATTTTTTTAGCTTTTAATTTGGCAGGAATAATAGTGACAGGTTGCTAGCCTGTCGCCTAAAATATACCTATCTTAACCTATTTCTTTATTCGCCTCTTAATGGCCTCTTACGACATCCGCGGAAGAAAAGGGAAGGTGTTATTCTAAAGGCGTATGGAAAATCATTACGGTAAAATATTTTATTAATTCATATTTTTCCTCTTTTTGTGCTATAGGGTTTAGAGTTGCACCTAGCAATCTGTCACTAACCCACCTCTGATACTGTTTTATACGTGAGTGGTACAATTTTAACCAAGGCGTGACATCACATCACAGCCCTCGCTCCGAAAGTTTGATGATATACCTTTTTCGATGTTTAATTATTTGAAAAACCAAAGAACACGGGTCTCATACAATGTATGTCTGTATTTTCCTATTCATAGTCGAACTAAACGGACTAATTACATTTTTTTTAATCCAGTCGGAGTCGACATCCCATATGCACAATTTTCAACCGGTTTTTTCCAGGTTACCGTGTGGTGTCGGGATAGAATAACACCTCTCCATTTCTTCCATGGATGTCGTAAGAGACGACTAAGGAAATAGAGGTTTAGGTATGCTTTAGGCGACAGGCTAGGAACCTAAGCTGTCACTATATTCTAGCTACCTCTTCCATCTTTGCAAACCTAAAACTATGCTAGAAGTGGCTGCAAAGCGCGATGTAGTCATACTTAATCATGGTTTTGTCTATGTCTCGTTTCGTGTGCTCTGCCTACCCCATTTGGGAACACAGTCGTATGTATGTGTGTATGTTATTCCAGGTTTCGGTACGCGAGCGAGGTCGACGGCTCGCGGTCAGTGGGTTCGATTCCCGGCGTGCACAGCTCAGCGGAGCTCAAGACGTACCCCACCATCCGGGTCCGCGGGTACCGGGGACCCATGCTGGTCGAGCTGTCCCTGGTCAACCCTGAAGATAAACTGTGAGTATGGCCGGGCATAACCAAGAGGACAGAACCTATAGAGTACTAATGTCATTGGATTTGTTCGAAGACGATTCCGCCGCTGTTATTGGCCGGCCCAAGTTCGCGCGTAACGCAGTGGCTTTTTCTTCTATGGTTATTGGCTCTTTACAGTTTCTGTGATAGTTTGTAAGTTGCAATAGACTGACGTTTTGCGGAACTGGGTGGCCATTATTGTTTCTCTAGTTGGTCTATCGTCTATGGGTCCGGGAAAAACTCCAATAGAGAGATCTCTCTCCAGGCAGAGGTTATGCCTGGGGACTGACGTCCGTAAGAAACTTGGAAGTTGTATTTGTGCAACCAATCGTCGGTACTTCATTAGCGCGATGTAGACTTTGACAGTTGATGACGTTTTGTGGAATAAGTTCTTCTATACTAAACGATAGGTGGCGTTAGGGTCGAAACAGTCGCTAGGGTTCCAGGGGGTGCCAAGGTGCCAAATGCATTTATTATAGGCATCACGGAAAGAGTGCCATTTTTCTTTTGGACATACATCACGCCTGAATTCACAAATGGGGTAGGCAGAGCACATACTCATTACATAGCAAAATTAATCCACGTTTCGTAGCCACTGTTAACATAATGACGATTTTAGTTTTAAATATGTTAGTTTCTTCAATTATTTGATCATCGTACAAAATTACTAAGTTAGTTGGTTTAGGTTTTGCCTAAAATTCATAATTTTTGTTTTTTTCCAAATAAATATTCAGATTTTTTTTTATTATTGAATGCAGTGATTACCTAGTTATTCATGGCCGATTGATATGTATTAAAATTTTAAATTGCTCCTGCGAATACAATTAGGTATACGCTATCATCAGCAATTAAAAAGTACCTTGGGGTAATACCTATCTGGGTCTTTGGCAAGGTTTTATTTTTATGTACTTAGGTAGATTAGAATAAACCTGCCAAGTGCGAGTCGGACTCGCGCACGAAGGGTTCCGTACCAAAAACTGCAAAAAATCAGAATTTTTGTATGGGAGCCCCCCTTAAATACTAATTTTATTTTATTCAATTATTTCTTTTTTAAGTAGATATTTAATTAAACATTCTGTAAGCATTTCAAGTATTTAGCTGTTACAATTATTTAAATAGACCCAAAACAGCAAAAAAATAGGTTTTTTGTATGGGAGCTCCCCTTAAATACGAATTTTATTTTATTTTAATTATTTCTTTTTAAAGTAAATGTTTAATTAAATATTCTGTGAGAATTTCAAGTATTTACCTGTTACAGTTATTTAAAGAGATCCAAAATAGCA
>BHDV01030631.1:88204-112592 GCA_005406045.1 Adoxophyes honmai
AAATAAAGTATATTTTGAGTTGTTCTATTAAAAATTTTCGTGCAGCGCCGCGTCGCGTCTCGTCTCGGTGTGAATTGACCCTAAGGTTGCAAGTCCCTTGCCAAGTGCCTTGTGTTGGGTCAGTGTCGAGCATTGGTACATTTACCTTAGGGCCTCACACCGGGTCGAGCAAGGCAAGGCGTCGATCGGCTCGTCTCGAGTCGAGATAACGTCTTGTGCGCTTTTATTGCGTTGACATAAAGCTTTTTCCGTCCGCGTTTTGCCGAAATGGCGTCGACTAATGTAGGGATACGGATAAGTACCTATTTTTTTTGTGTTCCCACGAACACTCGAACGATCGTCTCGACCAGAAGTTTAAAAAAGGAAAAGATTTACAAAAAAATGTCCGCCTTGGCGAATAATAAATGCATTTTAAAACAGGTAAATGAAATCGACGTTAAAATGACGTTTACAAAGTTTGCGTTTAGCAATTTTCCTAGTTACTAGAACGTCACAACACAAATACGCGATGAGGAATGGATGAGGAAAATCTACCTATTCTCGTTTGTGGGTGACGAAGAATATTAATGTCTAGCATGGGGCGTGGGTATCAAAAACATAATACGAACACGCTCTTATTACCTCATCGTTAAGGTCGGGTTGTGCTTACATTAGTATTATGTAGGTTATTGCCATCTGTACCAACTATATTATATCTACATAGAGATACCTACAGGATGAAATCAAATTTGGTAGTAAAAAAGGTGTAGGTATATTTAACATTAAACTACCGACCGTGAGAGTCGTGAGACTCACTCATGTTGAAAATTTAACGGATAACTCACGTTCATTAAATCGAGTTTAGCTCGACATGTTTCGGACTAATTCGTAGCCCTTCATCTAGGAGCCGCGGCGGCTGGTGCTGCCAAGCGCGAACTCCGCGCCTCCGCTCTCTTCGTGCGACCGGAGCAGAGGCGCGCAGTTCGCGCTTGGCTGCAGCAGCCGCCGCGGCTCCTAGATGAAGGGCTACGAATTAGTCCGAAACGTGTCGAGCTAAACTCGATTTAATGAATGTGAGTTATCCGTTAAATTTTCAACAAAAAAAGGTGTATTTTAGTCAGTTAATATAGTATACTGCAAAATGTAGATTATTAAAGCGGAAAATATTGTAAACCTTAGTAAGCTGTCACTTATTAGAACTGAAGTTATCATAGATTATTTAAAAGTGTACCTATTCTTTGACGGGTTTTCAATTTTTCATTCAAAAAGCTTTGCAAAGTTAATAAGAGGAATTATTGCCTTTTTTTCATTTTTTTCCAATTTCGTAAATTGACTCCTCATGTTCTTTTAATAGGTCATTTAACCCCCTTTCTGATTGATTCGTCTTTTTGTAACACATTGTATAATGTTAATAATGTACATAACCGTACAATACAAACTTCCACCGAAAATTGCTTTGAACAAATATTTAGAAGTTTTTTAATACGCCATAGGTAGTAGGCACCATACCTAAATCGTAAACCGCAATTTACCTTTAATTTACCTAGTTCCTAGTTATTGGTACTGACAGTGGCGTAACTATACCATCTGGGGCCCGTGGCAATTCATTGGGCGGGGCCCTATCAGTAGAAAAGTAATAATTGTCACTTAGTTTCATTTTAATAAACCACTTAAATATGTAGTGACCCGACTATGTAATAAAATTTTATTTTCAAGAGTATTGGGTGTATTTATATATTTATTTACAACTAGCAGCCCGTCCCGGCTTCGCACGGGGTGGACAATTATTTATTTTTGGAAATTAAGCTGATTTTTTTACACCCTTCGTTATATTATTGACGATTACCAAGGATCTTTTAATTTTTTCAAAATGAAACGTAGTCTATGTCAATTCGGAAGAATGTAGCATTCTAATAGTGTTTTTTTTTTAAATCTGCCCAGTACTTTTTGAGCCTATTCTCTACAAACATACAAAAATACAAACAAACAAATCTTTCCTCTTCATAATATTAGTGTAGATGACATAGACATAAAAATATAATTCTAATAAAATGTCACAATACAAAATAAAAACTAATACTAATTAAGCAATCATCAAAAATAAATAATTTTAAACTAAAAAAACCGACTTCAAATTAGCTATATCCTGAAAGGAAACTTCTGTTTATGTACATATTTGCTAAAGGTCAAGTATACGTAGCTCTCAGCAGAGTCAAGGCTTTAGAAGGAATAGGTAGCTCTATCTGAATTAGAACGACCCTCTGAACTGTTCAGTAAACCCCACGGGGAACGATCATTAGCAATAATGCAACGCTAGAGAAGCAGCAGGCCTGACTAATTACTAAAATTATAATTTCCAGTCTGCAGGTGCATTCAGTATTGAAAGAACTATCCTTTAACTCCTAAACATTAAGGAGTTGACCTTCCACCATCAGCTCAGTCATATTTTTTTACTGCAGAGCGTAAATACTGGTGTAGCTTTGAAAAATGTACTAAAAACATTACCTGTGCTTATAAAATTTGAGGGTTGCCCTCGATTTCCCTCATATTCCATCATCAGGTCAAGATATGCTATCAATGGAACCACCTGGAAACTATATCCTTTCAGACAAAAAAAGAATTTTCCACATCGGTCCAGGCGTCTTCGAGTAACTTACGAACACACATTAAAAAAAGGAAAAAAAAAGGTCCCGACGAATTGAGAAAGAGAACCTCCTCCTTTTTTGAAGTCAGTTAAAAACCACCAAAATGTAAGAAGTAAGTGAAGTAACTTAATAACCTTAAATTATGCGACTATATTATATAGCTTATACCACCGGGCTCTGGCTCTAAATGCCAGAAAACACGAATATTTTCGGTAAAGTAACACCTCTCCATTTCTTCCGTGGATGTCGCAAGAGGTGACTAAGGACAAACTTAGGTTAAAGTATATTTTAGGCCTTAGGCTACAGGCTAGCAACCTATCACTATTGTACTTGTCACCTTATAAAACCAAAAAATATAATTATGCTAGAAGTGGCCATGAAGAGAGAAATAGTCATCGTTTTGTGTGCTCTGCCTAACTCATTTGAGAATACAGGCGTGATTGTATGTTGGTAAGTATGTATGTACAAAAGTAAGTTCGACTAAGACGCGCCCGACTGCCCGTTGATGTCTTTCATACAAAATGCGTTTTCTGTAATTCAAAAACTACTTGACAGATATTGATGAAATTAAAATGAGACCAATGGGAAGCCATTTCCAGTCAAATAAAAAAAAATCATCGAAATCGGTCCACCCTTTTAGAAGTTCTGAGGTAACATACCTACATAAAAAATGAAGTAAAAAAAATACAGCTGAATTGAATACCTCCTTTTTTGAAGTCGGTTAAAAATAAATGTAAAAACAAACAGCAACCAAAACTTACAAAACCTCAAATTCCAACAAGATAATTATGTGAAGATGCAATATTGTAAGTAGGTACACTCCAAAATATGATGCACATTTTTGCTTGTTTTGATTTTTTTATTATTTTGGTTGTTCTGGATGTGAGCAACACTGTCGGAGTCTGTCGGATGCTGTACTCGTATCTGGTAATTCTGGTAAACTTAGTAAGGTCCGATTCTTCACTTTTGGAGCACTGTTCACTTGCGTTTTCATTAATTAAAATCATCGTTTGAAGTACTGACTAATCTTCGGTAACTTTTTATTTTTTCTTCAGTCTCTCTCTTTCGGTTTCGTTTTTCAATCCCACTTAGATAATTATATTCTAGAATTACACATTTTAATTTGTAACTTTCACAATTACTTTACTTTGCTTCCAATACAAAACAATCAAATAAATAGCGCGTTAGAAATATTGGCAGGTGGATGCGTTTTCACTTCCGCGCCTCAAGGATCACTAACTCTATAATGCTCTCTCCAAAATCCGTAAACCGATAGTCCTTTGTTTCCATGTTCTAGCATCTGGCGAAGACGCCTTTTGTCTCTCCTACAGCCGGGGCCTCATAAAAAACGTAACGCAGGCTAATAACTCTGAGAACTGCAACGCACATGGTCATCGTAACAATGACAGTTCCAATAAAGAAAGGGTCCCATAAATATAAAATTAGTTAGCCAGCCTCTGTTGTTTAAAAATAAATAAAATAATCACATTGCTCAAAGTCAAAAGTAAAGGTATAAAGTTGAAAAAAAAAATCTGGAGCCGGGGGCCCTCTTGGGTTGGGGGCCCGTGGCATTTTGCCAGCCCTGCCACCCTATAGTTTCGCCACTGGGTACTGAACCCTTCGTGCGCGAGGCCTGAATCGCTCTTGACCGATTTTTTTACTTCCAAATTTCTCAGTGTAGCAAGGTAGCAACTGAACCGCTTGTTAAACTGTTTACTACTTACCCATTAGTTTAATAAGAGAACGTAAATTCATTAACTTCGAAAACTCTCAATTTAAATATTGCCGCCCAAAAATACATTAGTTGTAATACCAAATGCCAACCTGGCCGCAAATAAAATAACTTTTTCAAACTTCGCATTTCATGTGTTTCAGTGTTCACCCCCACGGTATAGTCGGCAACGACCCGCGTTACAACAACAATAAAGGTGTTATCTACGCGTTCGTGGACGGGCCAGAAGTAGTTTTCAACAACATTGGCGTTGTCTGTGTCAAAAGCAAGACTGCGGATAATGTGACATCTGTTCTGATGGATCGGCAGAAAGTGAAAGTAGACCCTCTTAAAGGTAATCTTTAAGATCAATAGGTAATTAAGCTTAGCACAGTAACACGTGCAATTCACTATACCTGTCATTTTCGCGTATGAAGGGTTCTGTGCCATAAACTAAATAAAGTCTGTCGTTCAAGCAAAAAAAACTACCAAGGATCTTCTTGTTGGGTGAGAAGAAAAACTTACCTTTACCATTGCGTATATAAACTAAGTAATCAACTGTAAAGATAAGTTAATTTGCTTTTGTTATACGACATTGTTTAATGGCAAATGTCATGATTGTGGGTCATCAGCAGGGGTCGGATTTTTCATCGCATGATCCAAGGCAAGACAACTATAGAGTCGATATTAAAATTAAACTTTTAATTCATATTCATACTCATACTCACTAATTTTCTTAGTCCCGTAATACTTTGCCCCTTGTGCAGGTTAACAGATTAAAAATGTTAATCGAAAATTAATCTTACTGAATAAAATTAAAATATAGAAAAATTTGCCATTATTTACTCGTTTTACAATTGTAATTATAAAATGGACAATGCACATGCCATACCTTGTCAAGATTTTGAGGCACTCATTCCTGTATCTACAAGCTTTATGGATATTGGAAACTAGATGCACAAAATAAAAGTAATGTTTTATTTTACTTTATTTTTATTTACAATGTAATTTATTTCTACTCATAACGATTTATTATGTTTACAATTTAATTTCATTCTTAATTAAATGAATGAGTATGAGTATGGTTTAAATAATAATTTAATTTTAATATCGACTCCATAGTTTTCATGCCTCGGATCATGCGATGAAAAATCCGAGCCCTGGTCATCAGGATGTACTCTGTAGTTGTATATTTACTTTAGTATGAGTTCGGTATAGTTTGATTGTTCTTTTTGTCTCAAATTATCGTACTTAACTTGTAGGCACCAACGGTGCAATTAAAATGAATTGTTGGTTCTTGATGGGGTACAGTGAACCAATAACGACTCGAATAAATCAAGCGCTGTTTTTTTTTTCAGGAGGATTCCCACACATAAGCGACCACCGTCTCATCAACTTTAACGCAGTCCGCCTTTGTTTCAAAGTATACATTCCAGAATGCGATATCCTACCAGAGGAGCGAGAAGATGTAAACAAGTACAACATAGACCTAATACCCGCCGTGTCATCAATCGTCTACGATGCGAAGAAACTCAATGAACTGAAGATTCAATATATTAGTAAGACCGCTGGGCCGATGTATGGAGGGACAGAGATAGTCATATTATGCGAAAAGGTTCGTTTAAATTAACACTGCAGCGTAAATTTTATCTTTTAATGTTCTTGTCTTTAATTCATGCATTTTTTTATAGTATACGAGTACGAACCCAGATGTGGTATTTGTGGAAGGTGAGTGGGAAGAGAAAGCAACAATAGTGATGTATCATAAACAAATGGCTTTGGTGGTAAAGTCACCGCCTTATAAGTACCCACAATGCAATAGAAACGTGACGGTGAGTAATCCAATTTTTCGATGTTAAATTGTAGAATCATTCATCATTACACTAGAATTTTATACATGCAGGGTGTTTGGTACATGATCGGACAGCAGTAATATTGCATTTTTATAGTAATTTATTCTAGAAATGGCCTCGAGCCGTGAAATAGTCGAAGTTTTATTGTCTATTTGTTGTTGAACGTTTATTTAACCATTATTTGCTGTTGTCAGGTTGAGGTGTATCTCCAGAGAGTGACCCCTCGTGGAGTGATTGAGCGCAGTGCCCCGGCCAGCTCGGAGTACATTCCGGTATCACCGAAGTCACACCCTACTGAAATCGGTATCAATCGTCCACGTAAGTCATTTCATCATTACCAACTTATATTTCGCAAGTAGATAGCTAATTATTTATTATTATTGCTAAGCTAACACGTCTGAGGGTGATTTAACTAAACGAGATAGGTAGGTAATTTAACTATAGACTTTTACCACGTTTTTTATAATGAAAATTTGGTTTAACGATATCGTTTGGTTGAATCAAACTAAGTTATCAGCAGATTCGTTGATACCTAGCTATGCAAATTTGTCGTTGGATTATGGTTTTTGTTCTAAGGTGGATGTCACACTGAATCCGTATTTGCTTGCAACTCGCGCAGTGGACCAATTAATACGCGTACGATCACCAATCACTAATTACTTCCCACGCACGTGATTGGTCACTCCGCGTGCTGAAAGCGATACGGGGCTGGAATTTGTTTAAAACATGTTACTCTTTGTATTTTAGCATGGAACTATTTAGAACTGAAACAAGAGAAGATGACGGTCATGGAGCAAATACAGGGCGCAAAAGTTTCAAACGAAGATGCGCAGAATATCATTTCAAACTTACTTCATCTTTTGGAATTGAAATTTCCAGTTGAATATAAATATCAGGTAACAAAACTATTTATTCATAAATATAGGCTTCGGAGAAAAAAAAGATATGTCAATACTTTTAACAACATTGTTTTTGTTATTTTCAGAATGCTGCTGGCATGGTTTCGCCGAGTCTTAACAATGCACCAGGGCAACAAGACAATTTTCACTGGGCACAACAGTCTGCCTTAGGGACTTCAAATACTTTCAGCCAGCAATTGAATCCGAGAGCAAACCAAGATGCGACGAACCAATACGTGAATGTTAACACTACGACTCCGAGTTACAACCAACTTGTGGATATTGCAACGTCTGATAATATGATGCCTTATGGAAATACCTTGGAACCAACCATGTCGAACGCGCAAAGCTTTGCTCCCGTGGTCAACAGTGGACCATCAACTTCCTTCAACCTAAATTACAACGCTATGCTGGCCAGCAGTTTTGCAACAAATCCATCAGACTTTTCAACCCTTTTACCACAACAAAGGACTAATATGAACTTTGTAGATCTAAATCCAACTGCCTCAACGTCGTACAGTCAAATGCCTAATGAGCTGTCTCCTATGTCTGAAGACTTCGGGAGTACGGACACTAACTTCAACACTGCAGTTGCAGTAGAAGATTATCTATATTTTAACGAAAATGGTATCGTCAGTCCGGAGTACCAGAACATGCAAAACCATCAAACGGTAGAAAAGCCCAGTGAAAGTATTTTCATGGATAATTTAGGTTTCGAACATCGCGTGGACAATTTGTCAGATGAGTTTAAGAAAATGTCCTCATAGAAACATTCAATTGTCGAGAAAAATTATAATATTTTGTTCATTATTGTCGTTTTTCTTTCAATTCAATGCATAAAATGACAGCGAAACTTCCAAACTATTTATTAACTTGAAAATGTTATAACAATCTAAAGCACCCCATTCACAATAGCTCCGGGATGTGGGCCAGACCTACATCCAACCGGAGCGACGCCGGGAGTTTTAGGACAACTGGATTTGCCCATTGACGGGCGTCGCTCCGGCTCTTCAGTTCTCAACGGTATTGCCAACGCAATGCTAAAATTATGCCTAAAATATGTTAACTGTCGTAAAATAATGCTAGAAAATATGCAAACATTAATGTCAAATTAAACAGAACGTCATTTAATTTTATAATACTTAATGCAATAAATTTATAAGAGGAGTCAAAGAATGCGATTGGTGTAGGAAAGCACCGAGGGCGTTTTTTGACTTACTTATACAACAATGCAAACATTATTTTTTACGACTAGATTACAATAAAATATAAAGTTAAACAAAGGCAAGAAAAATAGTGCCTAATAAAAAGGGAAACATGAAAATGACAAAACGTGTCTATGGTAAACTTTGTTTTTATTGACGTTTCTAATTAAACGTCATTTAAAGTAAGTTCATGGTTAAATATTTACCAAATGATTTTATGCCAAAAATATGCTAGATGCAAAACAACAAATAAATATGCCAAATTTAGCGTAATTTGCTAAATTGGCAACACTGACGAACGAACTGATGGCTTGGACGTGGGATCCAGCATTCACGGTGAGTTTGGCGCGACGCGCCGAAAATATCGTGCGCGGACGTGGGTTTCGCCATTGACGATCAAATTGGACCACGGTTTCGAGTTTTAGGAAAAACCCACGTCCCGGTGCTATAATGAATGGCGGGTATTACGGACAGTCGATGCCTTCATAATAATATATGCGACATCTAGACCCATTTAATTTCATTATCATTTCCATCTGATTTCAAGAGCCCACTTATTGTTACAAACATTATTGTATTAGATTTAGCTCTCTTTATTGACGTGACAACGTCTTAAATTAGATTGCGGCTGGGAGTCACTTATGAAAAAGTGTAACGCTCGGTAACGTTACGATGACGTCACCGAACGAGAGAGAGGCCCGCAGTGTTAAGGAGGTGGCGCTTCGATAGTGCGAAGCCTCTATGGTATCATGTGAGACGTCAAACGCAGACATGGACAGCTGTCACGATTGGGAGTTGACGTGACAACGTCTTAAATCAATAAATATTCTACCGAGAAAAAGACGTTGTCACGTAAAATCTTCGCCCGTAAAACCGACTTTACAGGCAACCATTTTTTTTTATTTAATGGACATCTTGCATTTAAGAAAAAAATCTAGTAAATTTTCATTAAAGTAGAAAACTATTAGCGAATTATTGTCAAAGATTCAAGGAAGAAAGAGCTAGCAACCTGTCACTATTATACCAGTTCTTCCATCTGTTTTCAAAACTAACATTACGTGATTACGTTATATTACGTTTCGTGTGCTCTAGCTACCCCTTTTGGGAACATAGGCGTGAGTGAATGTGTGTGAGATTCAAAGAAGTTTTTATTAATAGTAATAAATATTCTTCCTCATTGTTAATTGAAGTACCTCACAACCTCAGAATAATGATAATTTTATGATTGTACTTTTAGTAATGATTTATGTTTTGGGTATAATTACGCCTGTGTTCCCAAGTGGGATAGACTTGTGTTTTATGTACAAAACAATTATATTAGGTGTACAGTTTAACAGTGCCAAATAAAATACTAGGTATGGGGAACACTGAATCATTTCATTTGCACGATTTTGCACCCAATACAGCAATAGGGCTAAATTAAAAAAAAAAGTGATGTTTTTGACATTGACAGTTGGCTGACATTGACATGATAATGTTTGTTTGTATTGTATTTGTACAATTAAATTAATTGTACTGTACGCATACTACAATAATCATAAACTTAAATCAAAATTTACTTAAAAAGAGCGTAAATTTTATTTAAATAGCAAAGAAGACAAGTATTGACCCTCAAAATGAACGAACCGTTTAGCTCTGATGTTCCAGAGCCTAAAAAAGTGGGAGTTTGGACCGAAGGCGCGCGTATCGAACCTAAGTTAGTAAATAAAATGTTATTCGCAGTTTCATTGTACTAAAATGATATGATTCTAACAAATAATTATAACATCTGTATTGTCAAATGGGGCAATTAAAACACACGATAGATTAGGCACAGTAAAGTCTTCCGTATTTCGGGACATCTCTTCGCATTTTATGTTCGAAGTTAAGTTAAATAAAAGTGTACAGTCCCCAGAATCTGACTATACCTTATTTGTTTAGGTAGTTAAAACAATATAAACAATCTTGACGTCTCTTTTTATTTAAACGTACACTTTATAAATCGAAATCTTTGCATTTTACAATTTAGGTATGAAAAAATCATTTACTTTCATAATTGAATTGTATAGTGTAACAATTTTCATTTTTAGACTGTGTATTTCAACAAAAAGACATGTCAAGATTGTTTACATTGTTTTAACTACCTAAACAGTTAAGGTATAGGCAAGATTCCATGTAGTAGAGTAGGGTAAGTTTGCACATCCCTTTTTCCAAGGAAAGTACACTCTCTATTTAAATCTTGCCACATTAGGTGCCATGGACTGTATCCTTGGTAGAAGTGGAGAAATGTAGTTTTAAATCGGACACCGTAGGGAATATTTTCAAATTCATGTAGGTTTTTTTAAAATACCTATTTACCTATGAGGATACAGATACAGAATGACTGTTTTGTTAGGAATTTCTTGAAGTTGTTACAGATATAGTTGAGTTAGTTGATTTGTGATTCACTGCAGAGTATTGTAACAATACATAATAAAGTTTTCCTTTCTCAAGCAAAACAGGTCACGGGTGTTAGTAGGTCAGGAATCAAAAGGTTCGAGTATACATTAAATTACAATACCCATTTGACTTTGAATTGGAAATTTACAAATATTTTTTACTCAATATTTTGTATGTAACAGTAAAATTGATGTTTTCTTAATTTGCCAAGTTTCTTACAATGCATTTTTCTTGGCATTGATGTTCTTCCAAAGTGCTGCAAGACATTATAGGAAAACTTTTAAAATTGTCACTAAAAGCTTATTTGCAAAATAAAGAATCAACTTTTAAGGGCCTTCACTCTCTGCCACTTTTTCTATCTATCTACCTATATCTAGCTATCATGTATTCAAATTGATACAGTCACTAGCTACTATGGCACGAAAGTGTTTTGTGTTGCTGCATAAAGTTGCTGTGGGTGGGGGCCTAACAAATGGTATGTTATTTTTGCAGGGAATTTATAATTCCCAAGAATTCTCCTGCATCCAGTGACGACATACCAACCATACCTGACCTGGATGACCTTCAGGATATCTTGGAGAAAGAAATTTCAAAGCCACCACCGTAAGTTGCTATCAAAATATAAGATACAGTTCACCAGAAAATTGAGAGTTTAAGTTGCAAAATATATACATGCTCTTGTGAGAAAGATTCCATAGGGACATCTCTCTCCAGGCAATTGTTACACCTAAGCACCGAAACAAACAGAGAGAAAGTTGAAGTTGTATTTTATGCAATGGAACATTGAAACTTTGTTACTGGTATGTAGGATACCATTTTGACAGTCAATGTAGATAACGTCTCGTCTGTAGAAGTTCTGTTACAAGATGATAGGTGGCACCAGGGCGCTACACTTCTACTGAACATAAAAAAGAATCTAGTACAACCTTTGACACATTCAGAACCATGGACCCGGCTCCCGGGTTCTTCAAAACATTCGCGAGATACCGAGAACCCGGCAGCCGGGTTCATTTTGTACTAGCTCTAGACTACTCAGTTCCGTGCAGATGTTTTGATTTTAGGTTTGGTCGTGAATGTGTTAACTTAACAACAACTAATGTTGTCTCCTGCCTGACTGACAGGATAGAACATAAAAGTTCATTGGCTCAAATAATCAATCCTCAAAATATATTAATCTGATGTTCTAGCACAGTGTACAGTGTACATAGAATATTTTGTATATAAAACTACCGTGAATCTCACTTACAGTGCTGTAGCGCCCCAGCGCCACCATTCGTGGAATAGCTTTGGTGACCATACGTCCCGCTTTGGGCGGGACAGTCCCACTTTCAGGGAGTCTGACCCGCTGTCCCCCGCGAGGCCGAAATTCTCCCGCTTTCGCAAACGGACCAAACGATAATTTAACACATTCAGAACCAAAGACCCGGCTCCCGGGTTCTTCAAAACATTCGCCAGATACCGAGAACCCGGGAGCCGGGTTCATTTTGTACTGGCTATAGACTACTCGGTTCCGCGCAGATGTTTTGATTTTAGGCGTGGTCGTGAATGTGTTAAAATGTATTTTTCTCACTCGAAATGTGTGGTACGGCGAACCGCGCAGGAAAGCAGATAGATCTGCCTACGTGAAAAGAGGTACAAAAAGTGCTGGATTTACTAATCACGTAAAGATTTATATGCAATAGCAAAGATACAAAAGTCTTTGACAAATTTTCACTCATTTCAAAAGTTTTTATTTTTTATTTCTTTTAAAGGCGACAGATGAAAAAATCTTTGGCTGGAATGCTGAGAATGTTTCTATTGAAAATCGTTGGGTCGAATTATTCCAGCACTTTCGTATCAATAATCTCAATTTGAAAAACTTTTCTTTACTACCTACATGTTTCCTCAGATGTCCCGCTCTGACAAAAAAAAATAATGGTCACGTTAGGAATAGCCGAACTACACAAACCTACATAACGCGAACGGAGTTTCGATGATCGTTTGCATAAATACAACTTCCAACTTTCTCTCTGTGGACTTCGGTCCCCAGGCAAGAGATCTTTCTATTGGAGTCTTTCCCACAGTGGTATATAATTTTCTCCCACTAAGGCGCAGCGCAGATGACAGACTTTTAGTGCGATCGCGTCTGCGGCGCACAAAAAGTCTGCGAGGATTGTATGCAGCGTGCGACAGACTTTTTGCGCGTCGTGTGCGTTACTTCTAATAATTCCATAGGTTCTATTTTCACAGACTAAAAAGTCCGTCGCGAATAGTCTATCGTTTGCTAATGGGTCACTTGACCATTGTCAGCTAAATTGTCAGCATGGTCTTTCCGGAGCGCTGGTAGACTCAAAAATGATTAGTGTCCGACCGAAGGTACAATTTTGGCCGAAGCCGAAGCCGAAGCCGATTAATCGGCTTTCATGAAAACCTTCGGCCGAAGCCGAAGCCGAAGGTGTGTTGACCCAAAGAAATGAGAGAATTTGCTAATAGTAAAAAAAACAGCAGTAAATTTTCTGCAGTTTTCGCTTCGAAATCATGTTTGATTATGTTGTTATGTTATGTTTTTGTCAGTTATTTATAAGATTAACTGCAAGCAATGCGATCGGGTCGGCGAAACGCTGTTCTGCTAAGCGCTCCGCACTATCCGTCTCGCTCTGGCATCGTTCGTTCAATTTCAAATCACAATTTGCAAACCTTCGGCTTCGGCCAAATTTTGGCCGAAGCCGAAGGTTTGGCCGAAGGTGGATTTTTTAGCCGAAGGTGGCCGAAGCCGAAGCCGAAGCCAAAGCTTCGGTCGGACTCTAAAAATGATGTGTAAAAGTACTAAAAGTGCTCTTAGGAGCCTATTTGCATAAATAAAGTTTTGATCTTAATACTATTTTGTGTCAGAGCGTCCCGTTCCGACACGGAGACAGCCAGCACTCTAGCGGAGGTGGGCGGAGGCCTGGGCGGGCCGGCGGGGGCTTCGCCGGCGCGCGCGGCGCTTCGAGCGCGAGTGCCGAATACCACGCGCGCACCCGACGCCGTCTGGACCGTCGACTCACTGCTAGCCTCCCTGCTCGACGAAGCGGAGGCCTAGAGCTCTGTTACTTACATCATCATCATCAGCCTATACATATACGTCCCACTGCAGGGCACAGGCCTCCTCTCAGTATGAGAGGGCTTGGGCGATAGTTCCCACGCGGGCCCAGTGCGGATTGGGAACTTCACACACAACGTTGAATTACTTCGTCGCTGTCTGTAGGTTTGCTCACGATGTTTTCCTTCACCGAATAGCTCGTGATAAATATCAAATTCGATATCGCACATAAATTCCGAAAAATTCAGAGGTGCGATCCCGGGGTTTGAACCCACGACCCTCTGCTTGAGAGGCCACAGTTCGAACCGCTGGGCTACCACGGCTTTTTACTTACATACATAGCCCTATTCAGTGAACAGGCAGAAACAACAGACGCTTCTATTCTGGCATACGAGGGCTGCACTGAAAGTTTCGGGAAACTAATATTTAAATAACATTTTTTATCACGTATTATACCTTTTTACAATCGTCAAAGTTTCCTTATCTTAAAACACTGGCCACATAGAAAAAAAAAACAATGGTTCGGTTTCAATTGTTTTTTGAACTTGATGAGTCGCTGCCCAACATGGAATTGTCACGTGAAAATTTAAGAGCTATGATTTACTACGACTTTAAAAGTGGATTAACACAAAAATAATGTGGAGACCGGATGATTGCTGCTTTTAATAATGAAGCCCCTTCGATGACCACAATATACAGGTGGTTTTCGGAATTTCAACGTGGCCGTGTTTCCCTCATGGACAATGTGCGTGAAGGTCGACCAAAATCGGCAGTCACCCAAGAAAACATCAATGTTGTGCGTCAACTGATTACGGAAGACCGACATGTGACATATCGGGAAATTCAGGAGTCTCTGGGCATTGGAATGAGTCAAATACAAATTATTCTACAGCAAGAGTTAGGCGTGCAAAAATTGTTTTCCCGGTGGATACCTCATCAGTTGTTCGACGAACCGAAAACGACTTGTGTCGATTAGTGCCCCGAAACTTTAAATAAAATCAACAGAAGAAGCTCAAATGCAGTTTTTAGTATTGTATTGGATAATGAGTCATGGATATACGCCTATGAGGCTGAAACTAAAAACCAATTTCGAGTATGGGCCTATGAAGGCGAGATTAAGCCGACAAAAGTGGTTCGCTCTCGCAGCACGGCCAAAAAGATGGTGGCTAGTTTTGTCTCCAAATCGGGTCACGTGGCTACAATTCCTCTTGATGACCGTAGAACAGTCAATGCCGATTGGTATGCAACCATTTGTTTGCTGAGTGTGTGTGGTGAACTGAGAAAAAAAAACCTCAATCGTCGCATCATCCTTCACCATGACAATGTCAGCTCCCATACGGCTCGGTTAACAAAGGACTATCTAGACGGTGAAAAATTCGAATTACTGAACCATCCTCCATACAACCCTGACTTAAGCCCCAATGACTCTTTCACATTCCCCAAAATCAAAGATAAGTTACGTGGTAAGCAGTTTCAGGCGCCAGAAGATGCCGTGGAGGCGTACAAAACGGCCATTTTGTCGACCCCACCTTCAGCGTTCAATGAGTGCTTCAAAAACTGGTTTGAACGTATGTAAAAGTACATTTAATATAAGGGAGAATACTTTCAAAAGCAATAAAATTACTTTTGATCATTTTAACTGGATATTTTTTTCTATTCCCGAAACTTTCAGTTTGACCCTCGTACTTCTCTTGATTCAGGGTGAGCCTTCATCAGCAGAGCCATTGTCTAATGCCCGGGCCACACTAACGGGAAATTTATTTATCGCGTTAATGGACGTGAATCGTATGGTGAAGACGTTTTAACGCGATAATGAATGCCATTTCCCGTTAGTGTGGCCCCAGCATAACGCAGTAAAAATGTACATCGGTTTCAATTTGACAGTTGAAACCAAATCTCGCTTTGAAATTGGAACATTTGGTATCACGTTACATCATCGCAACCAAAGCCTATATTTAATTTTTTACATTTAAACCAAATCGAATGAATGATCACAATCGTAATCCACTTTTTAAACAAAAAAAACTATCGCGACGCTTGAGACCTAGATCGCTTTCCTCACTGAAACCGATGTAGGTTTTTTTTTGCGTTAAACAACAACAGCCCTGTAGATATCCACAAACGTTAGTGCCCCTGTCGAAGCTAGGTAAAGGGTTTGTGATGTTTTGTTGGCCTTTCTGCTTGTACGTCTTCACTGTCTCTGTGCAAGGCTCACTTTAATGTCGTTTATATGTATTTACAGTAGCCTTAGCACGGCAACAAGCTGTCGCGTCGCGCGCGGGATAGTCTACCTGTTACTTTCTGACGTCTTTAGTGAGACAGTGACAGGTATCTATGTCGCGCGTATCTCTACTCGCGCCCTGTCGTGCTAAGGGTCAGATAGGCAGCCACATGGAAACATTACAAATGTAGACAAATCCATGACCATTTAACGTTGCACGGACACTCATAAATAATAATTTTTAGGTTTTGAGTTAGGTAAAAGCAATGGGATAGAACCTATAGAGTACTAACAAAACGCAAAACAATTGAAGTGATCGCTGTGCTCTTATTGGCCGGTCCAAGATAGCGCGTAACGCTAGTGCCTTTTTCTCTACGGTTATTGGCTCTGTACAGTTTGTGACAGTGACGGTGACGTTTAGTATGTTGAAATCAACAAACTATTTGCGGACCGGGGTTGCGAACATTGTTTCTCTATAGGTTCTATCCTCTATGGGTAAAAGAGATAAGTTGAACAGGCTTTTGTTTTGTTAGTATGTACTTTACAAGCACTACTTGCCCGCAAGTTTGAATGAAAGGCAACTTTCTTTTATACCTCTGACCAAGGTTCAAATTAAAGGGATAAAGAAAACATGAAGCAATGACGCAAAAGTGGATTTCAATCTGCAATAAAAGAACTTAGTTGAATAATAAATTTCTAGATTTTGAAGTTGGGAAAGAATTCAATCAAGCCGCTTTCGTCTCACTGCTTCAGACATATAGTTAGGTATGCTTTCTGCAATTTATTAAAAAAATGTATTCTTAAGTTTTGTGATAGTTGCTCTCCGTCCAATTTTAGGATTTATAGTTACATAATTAGTCTAAAATAAGGAATGTTACAATTACAAATGTATTAATAATAAATTAATTTAACTAAGCATTTTTTATTTCTTATCAAGTTATTGTCCCTAACATGTTGGCTGTTGGTAATTTTTTTGAGTATTTTACTTTTACAAATGAAAACTTATTAAATAGCAATTCACAAAATTGGGAGCAAACATAAATATGTCCGGTCATAAGAACACAGGGTGTTATTAAAACCCTGTACTATATTTTCTAGCAGCATATAAAAAATATACACTTCCTTTGTCTTCCTCAATTTTGAAAAAAAGTTGGATTTTAATACTCAGAATCATCATTCAATACAAACTGAAAAAAAAATTAAGTACCCTATTTTTCATACAAATTTTATAATTCCATTCGGAATTCATTGTGTTCTTGATTCTGAGACTTCTGAGTAGGTAAAAGCATTTTTTTGTTGAAAAAAAGGAAATGTACTATGTTTCTTAAAAATAAAGAAACAAGTCAGCCTCAGAATTTATGACCAAATTTATGTTTATGCCCTTGTTGCTGTAAACTTTGATTTAAATGACTTATTTTTATTTAATGTGAATTAAAAATAGTACAGAGTCTTTATAACACTATAGATTATTGAGATGTTAACCATACAAGCTTTGCCTAATTTGAGACAAGTTCAATTGATGTGATGTGGATAATTATATTAATAACTTTAATAATTATGTGTATGTAGACCAGCTTTATTACACCTTTGATAACATCACTAATCGTCTCTTTTCTTAAGTCCATGCATTGCATGTACACACATTGTTTCAATACTTTTTTTGTAAAAATCACTTTAAGCATTTGCTTTATAATTATAACTAACCTACTATCGAGTTGTTCAAATAAATCTAAATAACCTAAAACTATTGGGAGCAATGCTAACTTTAAAGAAAGTAAATAAATTCAGCCACTTTGGTAGTAATAGTAAACTTAATTGTAAGCTCAAAAATTGATGTTTTGTACATCATAGGAGATACCTTCTACTATACTATTTCCAATCATTTATTCTCCCAATGACAGCTCCCGTGGAATGTGGACCGCAAAAGTAAACTTTTAAACGCGAGGAATGAAAAATACGATAGTTGACTAATTTTTTTCCTTGATTCCAAATAATATTCATGTAGTTAAGGGCCGATTGTCCAATCGCCAGGTAAATTTATCTGCCAGTTAAAATTATTGCTATCCTTTTTTCGCGTCATAAAAGAAAAGTGACAGCCAACATTTATCGGACAGATATGTTTTATCTGGTGATTGAAAAATTAGCTCTAAGACAAATTAATATTTTTATAAAGTATCTACGATAAATATAGAAATCGAACGGCTAGTAGCGCCCCAGCGCCACATTCGTCGAATAGCTGAACTAAAAGATCCAACCTCGCCCTAACTAAGTTTCGGTGATCGGTTGCATAAATACAACTTCTAACTTTCTCTCTGTGTACTTCGGTCCCCAGGCATAACATATGCATGGAGAGAGATCTCTCTATTGGAGTCTTTCCCACAGTTACATTCTATAGCTACCTAAATTCTATGGAAGCTGTCATAGAGAAAATGGAAATAGTATAGGGATAGTATTGATTCAATAAAATTAGAAGATAAGAAGTTCAATTTGTTGGTTAGCTGTGTTTACCACTAATAACTGAATTAAGCAGATAAAGCTAAAAAGTCGTATAATACACAATTTACAGGACGCTACTGTCTATTAGAAGTACATTAATAGCACTGTCATGTATTAACGCTTATTTTAATTAACAATTCTGTGACTATGTTAAAAATTGTCTAATCTCAGACCAAATGAAGATTACTTTTGAGTGTCACGCATAGTGAAACATACAGACAACTTAAGTCTTAAATCGAATTTAGCTCGACACGTTTCGGGATATTCTGTAGCCTTTCTTTGGCAGTGCGTTTAGCAGCAGCACTGCGGCTAATTGCTAAAGAGTAAAGGCCGGCCGCGGAGCAGATAAATTCGACCGTTGATCCGCTGCTATCTCTATCTGTCGCACGCGGGCAGCAATATTGCCTTCACGCTCGCACTAGCAGATAGCGAATTCACTTTTTACGCTCAAATTTCTGTGTACGCCGTGACCGGACTTTACCCCGAAACATTTACTAAACTCAATTTAACACGCAAATCCATATCACTACAACCCAGATTAGACAATTCCCATACATTTTCACACAAGAATGATGATTATTCTACGCTCTAACGGTAAAACTCTGTATGAAACTCTTCGCTGTGCCCCCTGCTGATCGGAATGCTAGATACGCGGTTATAACCAGAACGATGTACGAGGGGATGATTGTCGCCGCATACATTTCGTTCCTGTTGAGCAAACTTAAGCCGGAGACGAAGAAATGTGAGGCAATTACCCAGACTATCTTCGGGTAGTACTTTTCATCTAAACCACTGAAGAAGATGACGCTCCAGAACGTGTTGAGAAGAATCATGCAGAGTGTCATGGCAGCGCTTGTTACGAAAAAGTATTCTGTGCCGGTGTTCAGTCCAAGGGTACCTGGGCCGACCTGAAATGTGAAGAGATGCATTAAATTAGGGGTTCCCGACCTTTTTTTCGTCCAGCCCCCCCTATATTTTTTCAGTGTTCACAATAAAACTAGCATTATTTTAACAACATTTGATTTTGTTTACATTGAAATACTTTTTTTCTATTAAAAACATAAACGTTTCGCGCCCCCCTTGAGATTGCTCTACGCCCCCCAAGGGGGGCGTGCCCCCCTGGTTGGGAACTCCTGCATTAAATCATCACTTATGTGAGTCAACCTGAATTTTTATTTTGCAATCAGTCCACAGATGATATTTACAAGCCTAGGAGTAATTAAAAAAAACCCACTATTGTTGAGAAAATGTGCTATATAAAAAAAAAAACATGATCAAGTTCATAGAGTCAATTTTAGGATTTTTAGGTTTACAATGTAGAAGGAGATAAAATACATAGTGACAGGTTGCTAGCTTGTCGCCTAAAACATACTTAAACCTATTTCCTTAGACATCTCTTACAACACTCACGGAATCAATGGACGACTGTTATTCTAAGTCCAACACTGAATGAACACTACACAGAGTTAGATAATTTCAACTTGGAGGAGAAGGTCAGTAACACATAATATTATGTTACATATAATAGATGACAACAAACTCGACTTTTTTATCCCCTCATATTTCCACTTTTTCCAGCTGTGTTCATAAAACATCTTTTCTACACCAATTATGATTTACTTACCGAGTCAGCTAGAACATTGACAAGCGCGAAGGCACCGCTCATGGCTCCAAACCCGAGTCCTGACACATAAGCCATCTCCAGCTTGTTGCTGCCGATGTCTTGGTTCTCCGAGATTTCCTTTAGCCCTTCTTCAGTTTTCCGGAGCAGCAGGTACATGCCGTAGCGGAAGAGCTCCTGAATCAAATCAAATCAAATCAAATCAAATCAAATCAATTTATTTTGCATAAAATGTTGTACAAAAGATGGTATAATTATATGTAATAAGGTTCACACATTTCACCAGCAACTGGCGTGCAAAAGACATAAAATATATAAAAGAACAATGTTAATGTCAAGAACAATCTATAATTTATCAATAGGTACTCAAATGTCAAAAATAATTAATAATAATAAATTAATTCAATCAAACAAGATACATAATCCAATGATAGATATTTATAATGTCAAATTCATTTTCTGTAATAATCGAAGAACTCCTCTACAGAGTAGAAACATTCCTGTATTAACCACTTTCTGAGTCTAATTTTAAATAGGGTTATCGGCAACTCTTTTATGTCATCATGTAAGCGATTATATATACTGATTGACATGCAATAGGCGTTCTTGCCGTACAATTTTGTCCTTTTAGCGGGACCAACCAGTCGGTTAGTGTACCTTGTATTAAAATTACAAATGTCCTTATATGTATTGAATAATTCTGGATGCAGTTTCACAAATAAACATACTTCATATAAATACAAACATGGCACAGTCATAAGTTGCAGGTCCCTAAATAAAGGTCTGCAAGACGTCAGCGTGTCCACATTACAGATCGCCCTGATGCACTGCTTTTGTGCTAGTAAAGCCCTTTTAGCGTGGCTAGAATTACCCCAAAGAAGAATGCCATATCGTAGCAAACATATCCATGGTAAGCTTTGATTGCCGTGCCTTTAGTACTCACTTTAGTAAGTCGCCATAAGGCATATGTAAATGTGTGATAATCCCGCAGCTTAGTAAAATTGGAGTTATAATAACATACATCATGCCCATATTCCCTTGAGTAGACAGAGTATACAAAATTTTATACATAGATAGATAATTTATACATAAATAGTACAATTTTAGGTGAGCGGAGACAATTAAAACAAACTAAAATTGTCACTCCCAGCTCCTTTTCCGTACCCAAAGGGTAAAAACGGGACCCTATTACTGAGACTTCGCTGTCTGTCTATATGTCCGTCCGTCACCAGGCTGTATCTCACGAACCGTGAAAGCTAGATAGGTGAAATTTTCACAGATGATGTATTTCTGTTGCCGCTATAACAACAAATACTAAAATCAAAATAATAATAATAATTAAGGGGGGCTACCATAGAAAAAACGTGTTTTTTTTGCTGTTTGGGTCTATTTTAATAACTGTGACAGCTAAATACTTGAAATGCTCACAGAATATTCAATTAAATATCTACTTTAAAAATAAATACTAAAATTAAAATAATAATAATAATTAAGGGGGGCTCCCATAGAAAAAACATGATTTTTTTGCTGTTTTGGGTCTATTTAAATAACTGTGACGGATAAATACTTGAAATGCATACATACATACATACATATTCTCACGCCTGTATTCCCAAGAGGGGTAGGCAGAGCACATGAATTCAAAAATTCAGTACCACGTCTAGCAATTTCAGGGTATCCAGATGGTTAAACGTGATATTGCAGTGACAGGTTGCTAGCCCATCGCCCACAATACACTAACCCTTTCCCAGAGTCGACTCTTACGACACCCACGGGAAGAAAGGGGGAGGTGCTATTCTAACCCGGCACCACACGGGACAATATTACGCCAACATTTAACAATATTATGCCAAAAATAGTAAAGTTTTGTACAAATGGCTCGTAGTAATAATATTGCTATTCATTCTAATGCTATGCATACTTATCTATTATTTAGGAACTAAACCATTGTCTACGGTGGTCCGCTTCGCTGAACACCTATTCCGCGATGCTTAGGCCCTTCGCGCCTGGATTTCATACTAACCTAACCTAACCTAATAATAATAAATACATGTCTCGACCACCATCCTAGGAGACTCTCGCTAGACGGTTGGCTCAAAGGTTTGATGCAAAAGGCGGTACTCCTTGATACGGCGCGCATCGTCAGGAGGTTCCTCAGTTTGCAGCCCTAACCGCCGGTACTTGAAATGCTCACAGAATATTTAAATAAATATCTACTTTGAAAATAAATACTAAAATCAAAATAATAATAATAATTAAGGGGGGCTCCCATAGAAAAAACATGTTTTTTTTTTGCCGTTTTGGGTCTATTTAAATAACTGTAATAGCTAAATACTTGAAATGCTCACAGAATATTTAATTAAATATCTACTTTAATAGGAAATAATTAAAATAAAATTAGTATTTAAGGGGGGCTTCCATACAAAAATTCTGATTTTTTGCAGTTTTTGGTACGGAACCCTTCGTGTGCGAGTCTGACTCGCACTTGGCCGGTTTTTTTATAAAAGTAACAAAAAGAATAAAATAAATACTGTTTGTTCCATTTTTAATATAATGATACTTGTTTTAGGTCTTTTGTCTGGTCTTTCCCCAAGTTGAAATTATTTAAAATCAAGCAGTTGATGTGTGTTCAATATTAGCAAAACTACAAGGATGAAAGCCATTAGAAAAAAAAAAGTTTCGACCCTTGTTGGTTATGGTTAGTCCACGATTATTAGAATGTTTGAGTGTTGTCTGTGTCTGTTAGATCTCTCATCAGTTAATTTAATGTTAAAGTTAAAAACAAAAACTATCATCAAGTAGTAATCTCCACATGTGTAGAACATTGGCACATAGATACTGGCAAATATACCACAATACTGGCTACCACAGCATTAAAAAAAAAACACATACATACATACATATTCTCACGCCTGTATTCCCATGAGGGGTAGGCAGAGCACGTGAATTAAAAAATCCAGTGCCACGTTTAGCGAAATCCAGGGTAACCAGATGGTTTAACGTGATATTGCAGTGACAGGTTGCTAGCCCATCGCCTACAATACACTAACCCTTTCCCAGAGTCGACTCTTACGACACCCACGGGAAGAAAGGGGGAGGTGCTATTCTAACCCGGCACCACACGGGAAAAAAAAAACTTAACCATAAAAAGAACAACTGCTTTATGATACATTTTATTTTTTGCCACCAAATTTTTTTAAATGGGTAAACACTTATAATATGTCCCAATATTCAATCTATAGATGTTTAGTTTACTAGAGATGTGAAAATGACAGAGCTTACACTTTATCTTTGATTTTCCTGTCCTCGATAAACTAAACCTTCTATGGAAAAATATTGGGAACAAATTATTAAATATTATAGAGAAAAACAAAAATTATGCAACAAATAAAGATATCAATAGATTGTTGATTATTATATTTCAATTTAGTCAGTCATTATTAATTGCCCAATTGTAAATTAATGACCACATTCTACATTCCACATGGTATTTTTTCTTTGACAGTAGTTGTTGCATTTGTTTTCTATGATACTCTAACGTGTCACAGAGGCGAAATCATCTGCTTTATTCCCTACATATTATCACATTATCTACACACCATATAAATTAGGAATACATAAAATGATACAAACAGTTCAGATTTATTCTATTCTTGTCGACATGTGTCGATCAAATAAATACAAAGACTGCTAGGGAGTAAATAAAAACACATACTAACCTGGAATATGATAGCAAACACCATGCCAAACACTAAATAAGTCCGTAAAGGCACCACGGCGAACCATACTAAAGACGCCAGCAAAAATGATAATAACCACCCAAACGCTGCAGCTATCATGATGATGATCCGCACAGGGTCGTTGGCGATCGTCATTATGAACATCACCAGCGGAGGACCGAAGGCAAGCAGGGAACAGCTGAAGAATTCCCCGAGAGTCATCTTACAATCTTTTTTAACTTTCGGAGTGCGTAAACGAGTCTATTTACATTTATATCTCTCACTTCGTTTGATATTAGTAACAACGAACTTGTAACAATGAGATAAACAGTTATATGTACTGTTAGCGTGATTTTGTAGATAAAAATTAGTCATGAAATGAAAAAATCCGCAACAAGCCAACTCTAAGCGTCAAGATGACAGAGACAGAATCCACAGATTACTAAGAGAATCACAGATTTGACAGCTTTTGTTTTTTTAATTCCTAGAAATAAACAAAGAACTATTGTCTATGAAGTAGAGGTGAAAGTAAAGCCCCTGATCGACAGGCGAGTAAAACC
>BHDV01030631.1:123086-147654 GCA_005406045.1 Adoxophyes honmai
ATAATAAAAAGGTTATTTTTAATTTTACAAAAGAAAAAAGTATGTTAGTGACCCTGTTTCTAATTATGTGTCCAAACGGCCAGTAGCGAAAATTATAGTTACCAATGTATAAACTAACTGTACAGCAAAATTATAAAATTCTGTTGTCTTTTTTTTCGTCGTATACATATTTTAATGCTGTGGCTACATTACTGCATAATTAATTATGCCTTATTTATGTTTCTTTTACTACTACCGCTAGTTCATATTGGTTGTTTACGTGATTGTATGGAGTGTTTCTAATTATCTGTCCACCACTGTACTTAGGTAGGTATACCGTTTATTTTAAGATTGGAATTTCAACGGCTAAACGTGGCACTGGATTTTTGAATTCATGTGCTCTGCCTACCCCTCTTGGGAATACAGGCGTGAGGATATGTATGTATGTGGAATTTCAACGGATATAATTTGAAATTGTGGAATCTAAAGGTTAATCTGGAAATTATTTTGCAAGTAATTTTACAATTTTTTCTTATAATAATCTCAATTCAATCGTCAACACCTTTGATTTATTTAAAAATATGTGAGGATTTGACCGTTACAATTCTCATCTTAAAATAAACACAGCACAGTAGTCGAGTCAGAATTGGTAACTTGCGATTGTGGTGAAAAAAGAATTTGGTAATTTGCAAACATAGAGAGATTTCAATTTGTTAATTTGCGAATGTGGTGAGATGCGAATTTGGTAAGTTGCAAAAGTAATGACATTAGAATTTGGTAACTTCACGAAAGATGCACAATTCGGCATCAAAATTAGTAACATTTTACAGAAAAAGCGCCCCCACTACTTAAATCTTGCCAAATTAATGCCGAATACTGCACAAACCCACACATTATCACTAAAACAATTAGCCGCCTGTACCTCATAGATGATGGTAGAGTGCTCGAGGTGCCTCAGGTCGAACATCCGCACGGAGCCGTCGGCGCCGACCGACGCGAACATGTCGCGGCCGCCGCCCGCGCGGCTGAACGCGATGTCGTACACCTCCTGAGAATATATTATTTATCGCATTTTTAATCAACTTCAAAAAAAGGAGGAGGTTCTCAATTCGACCTATTTTTTTTTGTGTGTATGTTACTCGATATCTCGGAGACCAGTGAACCGATTTTAAAATATTTTTTTTTAATCGAAAGGGTATAACTCGAAATTGGTCCCATTGGCACGAAACCAGGATCTGATGATGGAATCTTGGAGAAATCGAGGGAACTCTTCAAATTTTATATGGAGATGTACGGCGTTTTCGGTAATTTGTTGATGAAGTATAGAATTTACATTCAGTAAACAGAATACTTTCAAAATATTGCTAATTTGAAGACGGTTTTTTTTGTTTAAAATTATTATTATGGGTTCGGTGCACTGATACTTGCTGATGCAACCACGCTCTGCTACCATGAAGGAATATTAGCAATAAAGCGAGCTTTTGTATTATGATCGTGTAATTTATTTTGACCATCCCTCGGAATCCATTCGGTGTAACGATTCGGACCCATCGGTCTGGGTGCATTCGGCAGACACATCTGTTATAAGAGTTTTGGAGCCAGTGTTGTATTCTGATACGATCTATTATTTGAACACCTCGAATACTACGCTCCAAAGGAGCAGGGCAGACCCGAGAGGAGGTGACGGGATGAACTGAATAATCGAAGACAAAGGGGGAGGCCTTTGCTCAGCAGTGGGATGTACTAGGCTAGGAAAAAATATTTTGGAGTAAACAATTACGAGGCAGTTTTGAGTGAAAAGAGAGCGAGCACCACAGGGAAAGGCAGATACCAACTTTGTTCCTCTCCTTCGCATAGTGCAGTGTATAGCGTCTATACCCGATCAAGGTCCTCAGATATTAAGCTAACGTTAAATATCACTGGTTCCATACCTTGTCATGGGCGATGAGCTGGGTCTTCACATGTCCGGAGACTTCGTTCACCCTGCCCAGGACCTGCCCCGTCTCCAGCCCCCAGATGGTGCAGGTAGTGTCGATACTGCTCGTGCCGATGAGGTTGGGGTCAACCTCGTTCCAGTCGAAGGATGTGAGGGGAGCGCAGAAGTCAGAGTTCTTGTTGTTGTTCAGGACGCATTCGAAGAGGGTGTAGGGCTCCCCGGCCCGCCATATGCGGAGGTAGTCGCCTGGACGAAAACTCAGTTGTTATCTGACATAGGTGCTGTCATAAAAACGCTACTTTTTTAGGGTTCCATACTCGAAGAGTAAAAACGGGACCCTATTACTGAGATTTCCTGTCTGTCTGTCTGTCCGTCCGTCTGTCCGTCTGTCACCAGGCTGTATCTCACGAACCGTGACAGCTAGAGTTGAAATTTTCACAGATGATGTATTCCTGTTGCCATTGTTGAAAAAACGTGTTTTGCTTTTTTGGTACGGAACCCTTCGTGTGCGAGTCCTACTCGCACTTGGCCGGTTTTTTAAGTTTCCATAGCAAAATGGCAAAAAGGGTACCTGCGTGGATTATTTGTCTGTCCGTCTGTAAGTCACAGCCACTTTATTCCGAAGCTATAAGAGCTACATACAATCGCACCCATATTCCCAAATGGGGTAAGCAGAGCACACGAAAAAATCATGACTATTTCGCGCTTCACAGCCAATTCTAGCATAAGTTCTGTTTTAAAGCAGAAGGAAGACGTATAAGGCCGGGGTCGTTTTCACCCGCCGTTGGCAGCCGACAACGGCCCGCCGCTTGCAGCGTCTGAATGGTATGTTCGGTAATGCTTGGGAGTGGTCGTTTTTGACGGCCGCGGGCGTCGGGTGAAAACCACCTCGGCCTAATAATGGCAGATTGCAAGCTTGTCGTCTATCTATAGTATACCTAAACCTATTTTCTCAGATGCTTACGACATCCGCGGAAGAAATGGAGAGATGTTACTCTATCCTGACAGCACACAGGCTATAAGAGCTATACCGTTGAAAACTGTAACGTAAATGAACCACATAAAAAAAAAATGTGTCCCATTCAGAACTGAAACAATTTTTTTTAAGCAAATCCATAACTTTGGGGTAGCTATCTATGGATAGGTCTTCAATAAAAGACTCCCAGCCTAGGCCTCATAGCCTAAAGGCGCGTCCAAATTAGTAACATTTCGCCGGACCGAACACCGTGACCGTGACAGAGCCGGGAGTTTGTATCGATAGTGTGGACGGAATTTGTTACGCGTACAAATGTTACGATCAGTTATCCGTTCAATTCTCCGAAACAAAATGTCCGTACATCCAAACATTGTACATACTCCCACAATGTGGTTGTGACAAAATGTGGACGATGTTTTGGTTTTGTTACGGGCAAATGACACTGGGTACGGGCCGATCCATCCAAAGTGGGTTTTTTTCAAAGGATGTACAGGTACTGTCACGGTGTGTGGGAGAGGTCCACACTGCGATTTTTGTCACGCGTACAAGCACGCGTGTCATCGCGCTGGTACCTACACGGGATTGATGGATCGGGCGAATGCACGTCTTGACAAGACAACACCCGCTCCTCCGCCCCTCGCACGTATGGCATTCATCGGTTGTAGAGGACTATCGTAACATAAGTACACGTAACAAATGCCGTCCACACTATCGGTACAGACATCGAGCTTTGTCACGGTCACGGAGCTACCACCAGCGTCTGATGCGATGCAAACTTCCACCCGTCCACACTATACGTAACAAGTCCGCGGCGATGTCACGGTGTTCGGTCCGGCGAAATGTTTCTAATTTGGACGCGCCTTAAGGGTTAATCAGGCCCTGATGTCGGTTGCAGACTAAGAGCTAAGCTGTGTGTAGTCCGCTAACTTTGCGACAAGTATGGAAAACTGCGTCAGCTACGCGAGCTAAGGTAAACTAATTTAGCTTAGCTCTTGGTCTGCAACTGACATGAGTCCTATGCCCAGCAGTGGGAAGTATATATGTTGTGGGACTTACCGCTGGTGGCCAGAAGGTCAGGATACTGGCCCTTACTGTCGGGGATCCACATGATCTTCGTGGTGGGGTACGGATGGTCGAATGTCGACTTGGCGCTGAACTCGCTCGTCTCTTCGTCCAAGGATATGATTTGGACCTAAAATAATCATAATGTGACAGTAATTATCAGTACTACAAATTGACGCCTGTGGCTTTATTCATTGTTTTTTCTTTTCATAAGACATACATACATGCAACAAGCCTGTATTCCCTAAAGGCGGGTCCAAATTAGTGACATTTCGCCGGACCGAACACCGTGATCGTGACAGAGCCGGGAGTTTGTAGCGATAGTGTGGACGGAATTTGTTACGCGTACAAATGTTACGATCAGTTATCCGTTCAATTCTCCGAAACAAAAAGTCCGTACACCCAAACATTGTACGTACTCATGAGGTTGTGATAAATGTGGACGATGTTTTGGTTTTGTTACGGTCCACAATCGTTACAGACATCGAGCTTTGTCACGGTCACGGTGCTACCACCAGCGTCCGATGCGATGCAAACTTCCACCCGTCCACACTATACGTAACAAGTCCGCGGCGACGTCACGGTGTTCGGTCCGGCGAAATGTTACTAATTTGGACCCACCTTTATAAGTAGGTAGTGCACATGAAACACTAAATAATCAAAACTATGATATCCAACATGGCAATAAAAGTTTCGAAGATCAGTGGCATAGATACTACTTCTAACTTACTCTCTGTGGACTTTGGTTCCCAGCCATAACATCTGCCTGGAGAGAGATCTTGTATTGGAGTCTTTCCCACATCATTAATTACCACCATATACATACATATTCCCACACCTGTATTCCCAAGAGGGGTAGGCAGAGCACATGAATTCAAAAATCCAGTGCCACATATAGCAATTTCAGGGTAACCAGATGGTTAAACGTGATATTTCAGTGACAGGTTGCTAGCCCATCGCCCACAATACACTAACCATTTCCCAGAGTCGCGTAGTCGACTCTCACGACACCCACGGGAAGAAAGGGGGAGGTGCTATTCTAACCCGGCACCACACGGGCAATTAACACCAATTGTCTATTATCAATTGTGGGTTCAAACCCCGGGCTCGCACCTCTGAATTTTTCGGAATTTGTGTGATATCAAATTGGATATTTATCACGAGCTACTCGGTGAAGGAAAACATCGTGAGGAAACCTACACACAGAGACGAAGTAATTCAATGTTGTGTGTGAAGTTCCCAATCCGCACTGGGCCCGCGTGGGAACTATCGCCCAAGCCCTCTCATAGTGAGAGGAGGCCTGTGCCCTGCAGAGGGACGTATATAGGTTGATGATGATGATGTCTATTATCAAGGGAAGCCTGTACAAATAGTGTAAACCTACTTATCCTGTGTGGTGTCAGGTGTAAAATACGATCCCTCTATTTCTTCCGTGGAAATTGTTAGAGATAGAAGCTAGCAAACTGTCACTATTATACCTGCCAAATTAAAACATAAAAAAATGCTAGAAGTGCCCACGAAAAGTGAAATTGACATGATTTTGTCTACATAGCATTTCGTGTGCTCTGCCTACCCCATTTGTGTATACAGACATGATGTATGTATGCTATTTGGATTTTAATCAATTACCTTGTTGTTATATTCCTCTACGAAGCTGCCCAGAGCCAGTCGGAACCTCTTGTCGGGGCGCACCGACCAGTTCATGGAGTATAGAGGCCATGGTGCTTGGTATCTGTACATAAGAAACACTGTAAGTCGGTGGATCAACACTGTAGCCTCAAAGGTACACAATTTGTTACAAAAATTTGCTTGTTTTTTAAATGTAAAAACAAGAATTTTACATTTTAATGCCGGATTTTCTTTTTAATGTTTTTTCTTTATTTAAGTAGATAGATACATCAGTTTATTAGAGAAGTAAGCAGTGTCTAAAAATTGCATTTTGTTATTAGATTTATAAAAACAGTCTGTTTGATTTTGATGATTTGGTATGTCAATAATTTTGTATCATGCATATGGTTTAACAGGAAGTGTGGCAAATTGGTCTTTTAAATAACAAGGTGCAGAACTGGCCCCCAAAGAAGGTTGTACGCAATACCACTTGAAGCATCGCCGAGAAACAAATCAGACAAGTGTAAATGTATAAAACAACAGACAAGTCATTCTGCAAATGTTACGGTATCACAAACTTTAGTCATTTCACTTAAAACTAACCACAAATTTGCCTTTAGAAAGTACTGGCAGTTTACAATATTGATTCCAAAATTATTTGAGAGCAAAAACAACTTAGGGCTAAAACTGATAGCAACTATCTAGGTCAACAAAAATAAACATATTAGGTTATGTGGAGACACTTACTTATATATTTCTTTTCGTTTCGTACTCGAACTCGTAGTGCTAGAACTGCTATGAGGCATCGACATCATTGATGATTCGGAAGATACTGGCCACATCATGAAACAAACAAACAATCTTGAAAAACAAAAACACATTATCTAAGTCGTATTCAAAGAAATTCTAGCCAGGATTTTTATCTCTATGCAGCAAGAGAAGCATTGTCACGGATTTATTAGCTAAATGCTCTTATTGCAGTGAATAATGAGATTATATTAATAACAACTATCGCGCAAATTTTTAGAAATCTATCATTTCCAATATAATGATGCTTATTATAATTTTAATGCACATGCATCATAAACTTACCGGATTTAAACTGAGACAATTGAAAGGATCACAGCGACGTCGATTGCTGTTATTTAAAACCAATTTCACAGGAAAAATAAACAAGAACTGAGTTAAAATTTGTCGAATTGTCGATAATGCAACCAGTGTTGCCACCTTGGATTTTTTTAAAGCGCTAGATCAAGAGTAAAAATCCGCCAGATTTAGATGAATTTAGATCTAAAAAACCACCAAATACCACCAACTATATGGGATTGAAATCTCACACTAAATAAACTATTATTACAATAAAAAACCGGCCAAGTGCGAGTCAGACTCGCGCACGAAGGGTTCCGTACCAAAAATAACAAAAAAACACGTTGTTTCTATGGGAGCCCCCCGTAATTATTTTTATTATTAGGTATTTTGTTTGTAATACTTTTTGTTGCAGTGAGCTATCATTGATCTTGAGATACCTACTGCTCGCAGAATGGACACCACAAAAAAACGGCTAAAATATCACGTTTTTTCTATGGAAGCTCCCTTTAATATTTTTTATCTTTATTTCAGTATTTTGTTGTTATAGCGGCAACAGAAATACATCATCTGTGAAATTTTCAATTGCCTAGCTCTTACGGTTTTTGAGATACAGCCTGGTGACAGACGGACAGACATACGGGCTGCGAAATCTCAGTAATCGGGTCCCGTTTTGACCCTTTTCAAGATTCGATTTTGGACTTTACAATTTACCAAAATTACAATGGCTGGTCTTGCACTTTTACTAACTTAAGAGCCCGATCTCCAGGAGACATCCTATTCTGTGTCAGATCCGTTTTTGACAGCAATCTCTTTAAAAATTCTACAACACAAACCTAATTTTGGACAAAGAATGATAGTTAAAAATAAAACATTGACTAACGACGTCTAGGATTTCCCATCGGGTCATAGACAAAGCATAGAATGTTATGAATTTCTAGAACTGTAGGAGATTTCCCGGTCAAAAATGTGTAAATGGGTTCTACATCGAAAAACCACCAAAAATAAAAAAACCGCTAAACCCAAAAATAAAACCACCAAAAGCCTAAAAAAAGCGCCAGTTCTGGTGGGAAAACCACCAAAGTGGCAACACTGAATGCAACGCGATTGCAAGAAATATGTTCTGTTTGAGAATTGTTCAGCTATTTTCTCAATACAAGAGTAAAATATGTTGTACAAAATAATACTTTATTGCACTAAAATATGGTCGATTGTTATATGTGCTGCAACCAAATAATGAAGCGAAGTAACAAAAACAGCAATCGGCGTATACAGATAACGCGTTTGACATTAGTGACATTTAGTAATGTTGCCATTAAAGTGTTTTATTTATCCATAGACTAGATCAAAAAGACAAAATGGCGCGTTATTCAAAACTTTATTTGATATCACTAGCAAGACTTTCTTTCTAACGTAGTAAGGTTCTGGCTAGATTTGTGTTTTTTTTGGTCTAATTCATATCACGCTACCACTCTGCGCTTGCTAAGAAACACGGTGGAAGCAAAAAAAAGTAAGTACCTACCTAAACCCGCTGTTATTCGCTCAACATTACAGTCGTTTGCTAAGATAGTGTAGGTATCTATTATTGCTGACTGTATAAGAATAAAATAGCCACAAAAGTTCACGATTAGTATTTGCTATATGAAGTTAAATACTTAATTACCCTTCTAATCAGATCTATCGTTAGAGACCATAGTATAACACGACTGAGTCATACATACCACCAACAGACCTCGTGAAATAATTTGGACGCAATGTGACCCGGTTTAGGCACGCACACTGCATTCCAGCTGGTACGATTATTATGGGTACATGGGTAAGGTTCAAAAAAATTGTACCTAGTTAAGGGCTTTAATAAAAACAAAAGTTAATTGATTCTTTTGTGTTACGACAATTACCCATACATTTTGTATAGGTAATTTTCGTTACACACGTGACGCGATCGTGATTTTGTTTTTATTAACCCTTAATTTATGTACAATTTTTTTGAGCCTTACCCACATACGTAACAGTTCCGGTCGCCAATGGAGCCTCTAACCTAGCCTTTTGTACCTATAGGTTAACTAAAACTAAGAGACCTTTGGGTCATTACTCCATAATATGAAGCACTTGAACTGCAAATCGAGACTAAAAAATAAGTTTTTCTATTCACCAACTTTACATTATTTAAGATGAGAATTTCAACAGACATGATTTGTAATAATCTGTGGAATCCAAAGATTAAACTGGAAATTATTAATGCAAACGCACTTACTATTGTTTTCTATTCAAACGTCATCATAATTCACGGCGATATCACGGATTTACTTTAAAATTGTGGGAGGATTTGACCGAAACTTTCACCCTAAAATAAAACAGAGTACTTGTAGCGAGGTAGCGCCCTAGCGCCACCTATCGTCGAATAGCCGAACTAAACAATCCTACATTGCGCCAACGAAGTTCCGAAGATCCGTTGCAATACTTATGAACTTCCAACTTTCTCTCTGTGGACTTCGATCCCCAGACATAACATCTACCTGGAGAGAGATCCCTCTAATGGAGTTCTTTCCCACTTTCCCACAGCATGAAATCACTGACCAAATCGCGGACGTTTTAGAAACAGGTCAGGTCAAGAGTACCCGAAACCGACGAGCATGTATGAGGAGGTTAATGAATGTAGATGAAGCAAAAGAGGGATGTCAGTATCGTAGCTCGGCCTACCTCTGTGGGAAAGAGGCGTGACGTTATGTATGTATGTATTACTATGTATATTTGTCACTAGCTTTCCGCCCGCGGCTTCGCCCGCGTGGAACTCGGTTATATTGCGGTATAAAGCACAACTATAACAAAACTTCTCGTTTCAAACGACACACAGCGCCATCGATCTATCATCTATCGATTGATCATCGATCGATATCGATCTATCATCGATTGATATCGATCAATCAAGCAAACTATATTTTTGTTTTCCCTCGGGAACATCAATTTTTTCCGGGATAAAAATATCCCTATTATTTAATCCGTACTTGTATCTATATGTCTGCAAAATTTCACAGCAATCGGTTCAGTAGTTACGGCGTGAAAGCGGAACAAACAAACAAACAAACAAACAAACAAACAAACAAACAAACAAACTCACTTTCTGACTTATAATATTAGTAAGGATAAGGATAGTAAGGATAAGGATTGATATAAATTAAACAGAATATAGACATCATGCAAGTTGCTATTAAAAATGTTGCAGTGTGACAAAGTTGTTCACCCAAATCACCGAGTAAGTAACATTAAAAAAAAACCAAACCGCACTCCTCCTACCAGTGCTATTTTATAAAACAGTTCGCGATTTACCGCAAGTCTCTCTCTAACAGAAGCGATTAGAAAAAGACACGTATTTAGAACTCATAGCTTTAGAAACACGCAACTTGACGCAAGTGCTTGCAAGCAAGTAGGTAAGTTACTTGCCCGACCTTATCAAGTCGAGGCATGCGCACATAGCCCGGTTAAGGACATCGCTTTCTTTCTTACGTCACTGGTCGTGATATAATTATTTGCGCAACTACATCGCCTTAGTGTAATGGCATGTTAAGTGTCTTTGAACGAGCTGGGTTACCTCCAGTTACAATTCTAGAAACACAGTCATCATCATCATCCAGCCCTTGTATATCTGATCCTTTGAGTATGAAAAGCCTAGGCTTAGGGTTTCCCCACATTAGTCGACGCCATTTCGGCAAAACGCGGACGAAAAAAGCTTTATGTCAACGCAATAAGAGCGAACAATGCGTCAATCGGCTCGTTTCGTGTGGGCCGAGCGTGGCCGAGCCGATTGACGCCTTGTTCATTTCATTCTTATTGCGTTGATATAAAGCTTTTTCCGTCCGCGTTTTGCCGAAATGGTGTCGGCTAATGTGGGGAGACCCTTACTAAACTTAGGAACTTCACTCACAACATTGAGTTGGCTCAGAGCTCACAAAAACTCAGAGGCGCTTTGGCGCTATTTGAGACGCTATTACTATTACTAAGTACTTATTTCAAAAGCGTTTTGTGTGCTCTGCCTACCCCGTTTGGGAATACAGGCGTGATTGTATGTATGTATGTATGTATGTATTATTTCAAAAGTAGCTGAACAACTTAGTACCTTGTCACATTTAATACTGTGATACCTAGCATCTACACAGAATAACCGTTCATTGTGACAAAGTGTTGACCTAAACTGACCATACCGAGTGTGTTTCAGGAGTTGGAAGCTTGCTATTTTTTTTTAGTTGATAAAAGCAAAGGAGCCGTGCTCTTTCAACTATAAAACCAGTCACATGTCAGGGGTTGACCCGTGACCTCAGACTGATCAGATTATGTCCAATCTCACAATGGACGGCGCCTTGACCGAAGGTCGGACAATTAGTCGAAAGGTTGACTCGTAGACTAGCTATTATTAGCCATTATTACACGTTTACTCAATGAATTGTTGAAGCAAATGATTCGTTACTTGGTAGTTTTGTCACTGCATTGTGTGTACACTCCTTAACAGCCGATCCGAACGAGCCACTTCATTGCAGTAAAATAATATATGTCAGCGTAGGTACAGTCGCCGGCTTAAACAGCTAAGTTAGACATGGAGACTGTACCAATAATCAATATACATACTGACGATTTACATACATACATACATATTCTCACGCCTGTATTCCCAAAAGGGGTAGGCAGAGCACATGAATTCAAAAATTCAGTGCCACGTCTAGCAATTTCAGGGTATGCAGATGGTTAAACGTGATATTGCAGTGACAGGTTGCTACCCCATCGCCTACAATACACTAGCCCTTTCCCAGAGTCGACTCTTACGACACCCACGGGAAGAAAGGGGGAGGTGCTATTCTAACCCGGCACCACACGGGTAACTGACGGGGGGCTGACGATTTAGCTTATTATTATTAGAGATAGAAAAATTACAACGCCTATTATACGTACAATACTTATCTGTTTTTCTTTCTGCCGAAGTGCCAAACCGCCATAGACTGAATTATTTGGATGAGGCGGAAGGGTCAAATGAAATGTCTGATTGCAATAAGTAGGTATGTACTTAGTAATTTTATTTGCTTTTTCCTTTCGCTATGCGTACAGAGCGTCCTAGGGCTATGCCAGATGGAGGAGAAGTACGTTTAATATTCTAGATGAAACATTTTGCTAAAAGAAGACTTTATTTTAATTCAACAAGAATTTAAACTGCATTCATAGTTTTTTAGATGATTAGATTTTGAGAAGATTCTCCTCTCTCTCAAAGATTGGCTGTAAGAGATCCTTTAAGTGATATGTAAGTCCGCCTTTGCAAATCCTCATCGAATTTTATTTTTTGTTCAATCAAATGCTTACTTAGTTTATTGTACCCAAACGCTTTCTTACAACGGAAATATCCACAAGGAACAGAAATCCTAGTGACTAACATGTCAGCTAGTCCACTCACTATAGGTCAAGGGTGGACTATAAGTATTATGCTATTATCTTTTGTCGGATCCGATCTACCATTCATCATGTTTTGACAACTGGCCAGCTTTTGTTCGCAAAAGGTTAATGCTTGATAGACTTTTATCTGTTCAAGTTAATTGTTTTTACTACATGTTACTTATCTACTCAGTTATTTAATCAAGGTATGTAAAACTGCTCCCTGCATGTAAATGTATACTAGGGATATTGACTGTACCTATTGTATTGCTCCGTTTTAGTTCGGAGATCTAAAATAATTATTGAAAGAAGATTGAAACCGTTGGGAATAGTAGGCAATAGTTTAGCATTAACATTATCATTGATTGTCAATTCCCCAGTAAAGACTCAGTGTTGTAGATGTTTTGGATACTGGCTGCGGACTATCACGTCACTTTGACTGGACCATTAAAAATAAAACCACCAACAATCAAAGTCAACTCCATCAAAAATGTAACACCAAATCAAAATACTTTACAAAATGAAAAAAAATGTGCCGCCGCGACCTAGGAAATGCCACCGCTTAAAGTAAAACTATTGTTTTCGAAAAGAGTACATAACTCACTGGTGGCGATAAAACATTTTATCGACGAGAATATATTGAAAGGTAAAAAAATGTTGAATCACTTTAGCAGTCTGAGTTTGGGTGGTAAGTAAACTAAACAACACAAAGAATAATTGGTGAAGATCTAATCTGGACTGTAATTTACTGTTCATAGAAATATGTGTATTGGAAATCGAGTATTTGTTACGTCTTTAGTGCAAAACTTGTTCGGGAGTTACATGGCAAAATTTCAAACAAAGAACTTTTTAAATCGCACTCATTTCAGGTCACTACCTGTCATCGTTCGTAAGTCTAATTACTATTTACTAATTTAGGTGTCGCACAATGCACTTTGGTTGTTCTAAAAGAATACTTATTAGAACATTTCTGGTGTTTATCTTTTGACTTTTTACCTACCGAAGCACATTCATTGAAATATTGGTTACTCGACACTGTGAGTTAAGATTGCTCGGCAAAATGTAGAAGGGGTATGCGCAGTAATATTATGTTTAGGGCTCTTCAGTATCCGAGGTGCGACTGGGTGGACGGCGACACGTTATTGGTAGATCAGTCGCACTTCACCTCCCCGCGCTGCTCCGATGCGCAGATTACCCCCACTAGTTTCGCTGAACGATCTTAAACCACCGTGCGACTTATCACTTATGCCAGATGTATGCCTGTGACTGATCAAGAGTTCTGACCGCCCTAGGCTAATTTATGCAGGGTAGACGCAATAGTGCTAGATGAACTTACCTACATTGGAAGATACGATTTCAGTGCCTCCCTGCCCCTGATCATTGAACACTAAGCTCCACCCTAATTAGCCTAAGGGTTAATCACGCCCTGGGAAATGTTCTTATGTTTTTTATGCATCAGAATTCACGCTAGTACAGAAATGGGAGAAGCAGACGAAAGTTTCTTACGGCGTGTCTTGGCAATTATGGTCTTTCCGAAGCGCTGGTAGACTCGAAATGAAATCACTCAAAATGAAAATGTGTGAAAGTGATCTTAGGAGCCTTTTTGGATAAATAAAGTTTGAATTTTGAACTTTTGAATTTTGGACTTATTGCTATGCCATCTGACCCGCGGGATGTTCAGTTCACTCTTCTCAGCACAGAAGAGCCTCACATCAGCTCCCAAATGCATCCCAAGAAAAGGCGTTAAAGGTAGTCGTGGCAATGTGGATTAGAACCAATTTTTGCTAGAGTTTTCATGTGTTTTAACAGCAGTGAATAAATAAAACTTAATAGTCCAATAAGTTCAAGAAAGTTGCTTTTCGCTATCTGTCCCTACGTATTTTTACGTCTTTAAAATTACGAAACAGATTCTGATTCATAGATAGAGTGATGAATAATTACTTCTTAGAGTGATCTAGGAGAAAGGTTTAATATTTTGGAGGTTTCTAAAGGCGGGTCCAGATTAGTAACAATTCGCCGAACCGAACAATGTGATGTCGCCGCGGACTCGTTACGTATAGTGTGGACGGGTGGAACTTTGCATCGGATCGGACGCTGGTGGTAGCACCGTGACCGTGACAAAGCTCGATGTCTGTAACGGTAGTGAGGACGGCATTTGTTACGCGTACAAATGCTACGATAGTACTCTACAACCGATGAATGCCATTTTGAAACTTCAACCAACGTAGTCATGTTGTTTCATGCACGTGCATTCGCCCGATCCATCAATCCCGTGTAGGTACCAGCTTGATGACCCGGGTACTTGTACGTGTGACAAAAATCGCAGTGTGGACCTCTTCCGCACACCGAGACAGTACCAAACATCCTTTGAAAAAGACCGACTTTGGATGGATCGGCCCGTACCTAGTGTCATTTGAACGTAACAAAACCAAAACATCGTCCACATTTATCACAACCACATTGTGGGAGTACGTACAATGTTTGGGTGTACGGACATTTTGTTCCGGAGAATTGAATGGGTAACTGATCGTAACATTTGTACGCGTAACAAATTCCGTCCACACTATCGGTACAAACTCGCGGCTCTGTCACGGTCACGGTGTTCGGTTCGGCAAATTGTCACTAATCTGGACCCGCCTTTATGTGATGTCGTAAATACATATTTTTTTTTGCGATTTTTCTATAGTCTTAAGTCAGTATCGCCGAGCCTGAAAGGGTCGTTGGTAAAGATGGAAGAAAATCTTTTAAAAAACTAGGCTTATTTTACAATAGGCAGACGCATTTGCCCCGTCGGCTGCTGCCGGAGCTCGTTGGCGTACGTTCGGGCCTGTTTTAAGTTGGCTTTTGCTGTCCTGAACAGGAGACGCGGACGAGAAGTGGCCGGGTAGGGTGCTGGCAGGCAGGGTGACGGCGGTGACCGGCGCTTGCGTGGTCGCCATCGTCGTTGTCCGGACGCTGTACGCCGCGCTCTTCCAGCGGTGTTGGTGCTGGTGAGGTAACACTTTAAAGCAGGCCGCACACCAGGCATACAATTGTTTCTCCACAATTGTAGCGCCACATTTGAAATGCGACACAAGAAACGAACAGGTTCGATCTTTGAATATTGTAGCGCGGATGACGTCTCGCTACAAATGTTTCCTCGGTGTGCGTGCTTACGTAGGAATATATGGGGGCGTTAAATGTGTCGCATTTCAAAATGTAGCGCTACGATTGTGGAGAAACAATTGTATGCCTGGTGTGCGGCCTGTTTAAGTATAACATTCAACATTGAAAATCACAACGGCGTCCTGAAACAGTCGTCCTCGAACATTTCGGCCATAAAAACATGAATTGTTTTTTTTCCAAATCGGTGAATAGTGTGCTTTGCTGACACAAAATCAATTGTAGACCGATCTGACACAATAATGCCATGAAAAATGTTTAATCCTAAAGTTACTTAAAATTATATAATATTTGAGGACGACTTAAAAAAAAAGTTACTCAAGATTTTTTTTCCAAACCTATTTTTAAAACTTGCCCAGTTCATCAACTAATAATTCTGCCAATTTCATTGAGCTATCTCTACGACACTATATTTAAAAATTGTTATAAAAGAATAAAGTCTAAAAAAACCGCTAGGTCATCCGAATAAAACATTTTACCACCTAGAGTGGTCTATTTCTGTTCTTTCGCTTGACACAATTTTTTGGGACAGGATATACCCCAATGAATTAACGGCAGGGGGCCTGTTAGGTTAGGGTAGGTAATCCAAGATTTACCTTCCGACCCTCGATGAACCATGATAGCTTGAGCCCTATTGTTCCAGATGAAACTACTATGCGAACGACCAAATGTTTTTCCTCCGCCCGAAAGGCAGACTGTACAGGATTAAGCGGAAGATCTACTTCAAGACAGCTGGCCGCAACACCTGGGACCCCTACAGCGTGCAGCTGAGCCAGGTCGCCGTGTGGACGGGCGTGCTCTTTGGCATAATGCTGCTGCTGCGGAGCTTGTACCTCAAATACGTGAAGCACAACCGGGACGATGGGTCCATAGACAGTATATGCCAATTTTGTCACCATTGTTTTGCGTTTCATTTGTAACTAGCGGCCCGTCCCGGCTTCGCACGGGTGGACACAAGATTTTTTAGATATTTTACCGTTTATAGGCATAAAGTCAATGATTTTTATAAATAGCCTATTTAGCCTGTTGGGAGATACTCTTAGTTTTTTTGTGAAAACTGCATTCAAATAGATTGATAATAGATTGTGCTTTTTCTGCCGGTGCCTATGTTCTGTGAGTAAGACTCCAATAGAGAGATCTCTTTCCAGGCTGACGTCAGGGGACTGAATTCCACTGAGGAAGTTGTATTTATGCAACCGATTAACGGAACTTCGGTCATCGCGATGTAGAAAACTTTTTGGCAGCTTATGACGTCATCAGACGTTTGTAGAAGTTCCGCTACTTGATGATAGGTGGCGCTAGAAGTAGCTGCAAGTCTATCGACGGTTTGGGTTACTAGGAAACTTACAGGTATACGTATACGGGCATGATTGTCATTTTCCCCATCTATCTACATATAAATAGTAATCTAAATGTCGATGAAATGACTATTGGCGATTTGCTAAATCATTTTCCTCAATATCGTTTGTTCTTAGTCTTAATAGTAAAATTTACATTCGATTTTTTTTCCAAACGTTTTCTTGAACTGTATTTCTTGCTGAAGGCATTTCTTTTAACTGCAAGGTGGCACCACCTATTTCCTATCTAATACTGCCTCTAGCGATCTACTCATACAATGTTAGTTTGTCTTAAAACATTACTACTTTTAACGCACCTGCGATTACTAAATAACAAAGACAAATCACTGTAATTTTACATTACACGCCAATTTACATTCTCATATAGGATTGGTATTGAAAGAGAGTATTTTTACAAAACGGTCCTTGACACATCTGGAACGACCAAAACATTGTGGCAACACTGCTTTGAAAAGTACAATTACCATTTTTATAATACCCTTCGTGTAATCTTTATTCCATTTAGTTTAAAGTTGTGAATGTGCATTCTTAACCGCAGGTAAGGATTAGGTGTATTTTCAATTGAGATGCAGCGCGCGGATAGGCAAGCGTCTCGGTTTTTGAACGCGTAACAATGTGTTGGCTGAATAATCAATACCGTTGCCTCGATTAGATTTAAAAGTATTCTAAACTGACAGCAGATTTGGCGGGAAACAAACAGCAAAGAAAAGTGTTCCGCTGCGCAATGCGAATTTTGATGAGATGGCTTTAGTAACTCGATGTGCTTTAGTTTTATTTTACCTATATTTACGTTATCAACAATAGAAATATTATTATGTAGGTACTTAAGTAATTATTGTATCTAACTTTAAAGTACTTTACTTATCTTAAGTAGGGAAGCACCTATTTACGTAACTGAAAATCCAACACTAAATTCGGTAATGAAGTCACATTTTATTTTGACAAACTGTTCAACTTTTTATTTTGTTAGCTGTTACTGTTAGGTATCCTATAAAACAGTTTTTCAAACTGAGTTACCCTGACTTAACCCAACCATCTCAATGCATTGCTTCGCTAGGCCCTATAATATAAAGCATGGCTAAACCTATTTTCTTTGTCGCCTCTCACTCTATCCATCGAAGAAATTGTAAACATAGTAGATCGGAACCTTTTTGCTAAAAATTCCGACATGAATGGCTAGCTTAGTTAATAAGTTAAACGAACTTAACAAAGGCTTGGCAAGGTCGCTTAAGTCCGGCTGTCAGTCTGCCCGTGCCGTGCGTCACAGAATCGATATCCGATAGCATAATTTGTTTCAACTGCAATAGGATATAGGATAATATTATACTTACTGAAGTCTTTGAGGATTAGTGCGAAATTATTCACGCGTGGTCGTTCCGCTTTATGGAAATACATACATACACATACATATTCTCACGCCTGTATTCCCAAGAGGGGTAGGCAGAGCACGTGAATTCAAAAATCCAGCCTCGTTTAGCAATTTCAGGGTAACCAGATGGTTAAACGTGATATTGCAGTGACAGGTCGCTAGCCCATCGCCCACAATACACTAACCCTTTCCCAGAGTCGACTCTTACGACACCCACGGGAAGAAAGGGAGAAAAAATACATCACCACATCATACATCTTCATCAGGGGGGTGGAAATACATCACGACTGTTTACCCAAATGGGGTAGAGAGCATATTTATCTAAACGTTACTTAAACATGACACATACGAAGCTATGACTATTTCAATTCCAAGCTACTTTTAGGACTTATTTAGGTTTTAAGTCATAAAAGACGTGGAAAAAAGAGATGAGACAAACATGCCCTTGTGATGTTGGGTTTAGAATAACATGCCCCCTATCAATCCTTATGGATTTATACAACGGATGTTGTAAGAGGCGACTAAGGAAATAGGTTAAGTTATGTTTTACGCGACAGACTAGCAACGTGCTACAATAAAACCTCTTTCCCTCCCTCTTACCTCTTTCATGTGTTTTTTAAACCTTCCCTATGCTAAAGTTTCAAGCTCTGACAACGGATGCGGAGTGGCGCGGCGCGGTCGCGTGATGGAACGAACGAGAAGCTTATTTCCCGGCCGCTGCTTTGCGCACTTTTTCATTTAATTTCTGGTCATCATTTTGCTATTTCGCATCATCTGTATTTGGTTGATTAGCTGGCAACTAATCGATAAATAAAATTGAATACCTGTCAGTATTGGCTAGCGGAAAGTAAAAGAAATAAGATGACATTTTATTTAATTAATTATTTTATTTCATAGTTTAAGTTATGCCTTCCCATGTGGGAAAGAGGCGTGACGGTATGTATGTATGTATGTATTTAAGGTATTTTTAATTAAGGAACGTGTATAATTTTAAGTAATAACTAAAATTTGTATCTGTTTGCACCAAAACATAGTTCGCAATGCCGACTAATCGGAAAATTCGGAACCGGTAAGTCGGGCGACTAATTTGTAGACAAAATCCGGGGCAGTCATCTCTATTACCTATGTGGAACTGAAAAAAAAATCAAAATGCTTTACTGATTGGGCGGACCTTTCGATTTTTTTAATGCACTTAGTATTTATTAACTTTATTGTATCAATGCGGTGTCAATGATGATGACCGAATATATTTACTCAATGGTCACCGTCACGATTAGTCGATAAATCATTCGATTATTGAATCGATTGGTAAAGTTCGCGTGGGAAGCGCAGCGGACCGTAAATATGATCGAGTCATTACGGCGATTGATTAAATTCGGACAAAAAAGATTCATAGGCTTTGGTCTTTGAATAAACTGAATTGATTATTAACACGGAAGTTGCTTAAATGTAATTAAAAAGTTAGGACAAAAGATTTATGTGTTTTTCTTTGGAAAAATCGTGATCACTATAGACCTTGACAGCTGCGTTGTTGCGCCTAATAAAGGGATTAAAGCTCAGGATTAAACAAATAAAACTCGCTATTTCAAAGAGCTCTAGCTCAAAGAGTCCAAAATCTCCTTAAATTATGATTTTCGCCGGATCTTTCTTTCACTGGAGTCTTGTGTGATATCTTTTTGTTTCACCGAATTCTCGTCTCGCTGAGTTCTTGTTTCATCGGATTCTTATTGCGTAAGGAAAATCAATTTACAATAAAATACGTTGTGTCAACTTGTGTCAAAATTGTTTTAGAAAAACTTAGATTAATAGGTACAGCGGGACAGCGCTCTATATTCTACAGCATCTGCATTCGCCGAGAAGGCAGATGTGGATTCTTCGTGGCGGCGTACTGAAGCGGCACTGTCAAGATTCTCCATAATCTCCACGCAAACCGTTTACATCCTCGCTAGCGAGTATAATCATTGTAAACTCAAAGTACGGCGGAAGGAAAAATAGTAGGCCAAAGTGGCATTTATTTAATCAAGGATATAAATTCTTATGCCTCCTTTACACAACTCGCGAAGTGCCTCGGCGAAGTAATATATGTAGAAGCTTCGGCTAAAGTCCGAAGCGACGTTAAAGCCCTAACAGACGACCAAATTTGGTTTGGTCCGAACCACGAACTTGGTTGGATCCAAACCAAATTTGGTCGCCTGTTCAGGGGTTGGCCGAACATTTGACGTCATATGTTCGGCCAACCGCTGAACACACGTTCGAATTTGGTTTGGAGCCAACCAAGTTCGTGGTTCGGACCAAACCAGATTTGGTCGTCTGTTAGGGCTATTACACTCGTTCAACTTCGCGATGAGCCCATTCAAGCCCTTTGACTCGGCCGCATGAGGTGCACAGACGACAGACTATCCGCGACGGACTTTTTAATCAGTGAAAATAGAACCTATGGAATTATATGCAGTAACGCACACGACGCAGACTTTTGTGCGCCGCAGACTCGATCGCACAAAAAGTCTATAGCTAAGTCCACACCAGTGCGCTTTCGCGTTCACCTTGCGTCTTCCTCTGACGCATGCCCGTGCAACCACCAACACCAGCGCATGCTGCCAGCGTGTCTTCATTGAGGACGGATCTAGTTTCAGCGCATGCGCTGTGGTTGCACGGGCATGCGTCAGAGGAAGACGCAAGGTGAACGTGAAAGCGCACTGGTGTGGACTTAGCTTATCGTCTGCGCAGAGCGTAAACTGACAGCAAATGGAAGTCGCCCGAGGCTAGGCGCAGTTTGACGAGGCTAGCCGAAGTGCCTCTACACTTTCGTGTTCGTTTAACATCGTTGAAATTTGCGAGTGTGGAGGAGGCATTACTTAACAAGCTAATTCTTAACACGTTAATGTGTTTTATTGGCTCCTGGTTATCTAGTTAATAACATTGATCTACTTTTAAGTAAGTAACCTTTTAAATTTAGCCTCAAAATAAAGGTTTTCAACAAAATTAAATGGACAACTATAGAATTATACATTAAACTAGCTTTTGCCCGCGGCTCCGCTCGCGTTAATTTCGGGGTAGCACAGAAGAGATAGCTCATCCCATATACCAATTTATAGCTTTCTACATATAAAATTGCGGTATTCTCCACAAACTTCCACCTCTCACTTTAGTGAAATGGGGAGTTTTGAAGAGACAAAAAGTAGCCTATGTCACTCTCCATCCCTTCAACTATCTCCACCCAAAAATCACGTCACTACGTCGCTTCGTTTAGCCGTGAAAGACTGATAAACAAACAAAGTAAACAAACACACTTTCCCATTTAAATAAAAATAAATAAATAAATATCTCTGGTCAATTTTTACACCAATCATCTAGTCCCAAAGTAGGCAATTTAATGCCTGTGTTATGGGTACTAGACAACGGATAAACATACTTATATATAGATAAACATCCAAGACTCGAAAGCAAACATTCGTATTCATCATACAAACATCTGCCCTGACCGGGGATCGAACCCGGGACCTTAAGCGTCACAGTCAGGTTCTCTAACCGCTGGGCTATCCGGCCGTCATTTATAATATTAGTATGGATTTTAATTTATATCCCGTGTGGTGCCGGGTTAGAATAGCACCTCCCCCTTTCTTCCCGTGGGTGTCGTAAGAGTCGGCTCTGGGAAAGGGTTAGTGTATTGTGGGCGATGGGCTAGCAATCTGTCACTGCAGTATCACGTTTGATCATCTGGTTGCTCTGAAATCGCTAAACGTGGCACTGGATTTTTGAATTCATGTGCTCTGCCTACCCCTCTCGGGAATACAGGCGGAGGATATGTATGTATGTGTATTTTAATTTTGCGCGCTATTCGAGGGCGTTTTTAGTAAATAGTAAAAAGACAATTAATCTTCTTTGACGAATCAAAGCTGAAGAGTTTGTTTGTTTGTTTGTTTGAACGCGCTAATCTCAGGAACTATCGGTTCGAACTGAAAAATTATTTGTGTGTTGGTTAGACCATTTATTGAGGAAGGCTTTAGACTATATAACATCACGCAGCGACTAATAGGAGCGAAGAAAATATTGGAAAATGTGGAAAAAACGGGGGGGAATAGCATGGGAATAGTCACTCATCCACGCGGACGGAGTCGCGAGCACAGCTAGTTATTCATAAACCAACAATGTATCAAAACATCTAAACATCCAAATAGGTTTTATGTGGCCAAGTGGCTAGCTGGCTGGTGATAATATGCCGTAAATAATGTCAAAATTTGTCAGTTCAGTATAAATTTTGACAGCCGCGTATCTTAGGGAATAAGGGTTAATTTACTAACGAAATGTAAGTAACTTTCGCCGTAACGACATTAGTGCTGAATAATATAAAGTACCTATTTTACTCGCAAAAAAGCGGGAGACGTATGAAAATCAGCGGCGCTTCCGTCGTTCTTGAGCTAAATAGAGAAGGTTTTAATAAAAACGCGTAAGATGTATGAAATATTGCGGCGCTTACTGTTTTTTGGAGTTGAAAAATTTGTATGGGAGAACGATTTTTTAGTTTTTTAGTATGTTACACTATTTTTTTCCACACTTTCTCATCTTACAAACCTTCCCTGAACTTCAACGAACATTTTAAAAAAAGAATTGGCCAAATCGGTTCGTGCGTTCTGGAGGTATTTCGTCAGGAAGGAAAACACGACTTATTTTTATATAGTAGATTAAGAAAAAGTAGATGTTGCACCACTGCGTGGTAGTTTTATCGCAATCCCACGGCATCTATGTATTTTTCCGGGATAAAAAGTACCCTATATGTTATCTAGGGTGCCAACTTCCTGCATACCAAATTTCACCACTATTGGTTACGGCGTTCGGGTGTAAAAAGGTAACAAACACACACATTCACAAACTTTCGCATTCATAATGTTAATGTTATACCTATCTAAAACTACCTACATTGCCATTGTCTCTTTGGTTTTTTATCCTTGACCCAAATAATGTTATGTACATACAATCAGACAATCACGCCTTTATTCCCAAATGGGGTAGGCAGAGCACAATATACAATATGTGTTTTTCCATGGAAAAGCGATGCGCAAACCTACCCCATTACTCCAAAAAAACCGGCCAAGTGCGAGTCGGACTCACGCACTGAGGGTTCCGTACAAAGCGATTACAACGCCATCTAGTGACAGATTTTCGAACTAATGATAAATTACAATTTTATTTATTAAAAATAAACTAAGTACTTGGTAGATTTTGTTCGAACCAATTTTCGTTAATAGTTTTTATGGTAAAGGACATCATAGATTTTTTTTGATTTATCACTCTTTTATTTACAAGCCGTGATAGCCCAGCGGTTCGAACTGTGGCCTCTCAAGCAGAGGGTCGTGGGTTCAAACCCCGGGCTCGCACCTCTGAATTTTTCGGAATTTATGTGCGATATCAAATTTGATATTTATCACGAGCTATTCAGTGAAGGAAAACATCGTGAGGAAACCTACACACAGCGACGAAGTAATTCTACGTTGTGTGTGAAGTTCCCAATCCGCACTGGGCCCGCGTGGGAACTATCGCCCAAGCCCTCTCATACTGAGAGGAGGCCTGTGCCCTGCAGTGGGACGTATATAGGCTGATGATGATGATGATGACTCTTTTATTTTAGAAGTTAGAGGGGGGGGGGGTGGACACAATTTTTTCAACTTTGGAAGCGTCTGTCGCGCAAACTATTCACTTTAGAAAAGTAATACTTTTCTATGATGTTAGAAACATCAATATCATTTTTGAAGAGCTATCCATAAATACCCCACACGTATGGGTTTGATGAAAATTTTTTTTTTCAGTTTCAGTTCCATGTATGGAACCCTAAAAAATTATTGCTTTTTTTTAAATTTTGTGTCACAATCTTAATGCGGTTCACAGAACACATCTTCTCACCAAGTTTTATTAGTATAATTCTCATAGTTTCGGAAAAAAGTGGCTGTGACATACGGACGGACGGACAGACGGACAGACATGACGAATCTATAAGGGTTCCGTTTTTTTGCCATTTGGCTACGGAACCCTAAAAACACCTTCGCTAACGAGTACGGTCACCGTGAACTCAATGGTATTGGTAAAGGTAAGGTAGTGGTAAAGATAAGATAATGGTAAATATAAGGTAAGTTAAAGGTATGTTAGTGGTAACGGGTAAAGTTTTCTTTTAACCGACTTAAGAAGAAGGCTCTTAATTCGACTGTATTTTTTTACTTGCATACTTACGTAACGACATAAATGCCATATTCTCTACGCGACATTTGATGCCATTAATACTCGATTGGATTAATATTACGTAAACAGATAGTAACGGCCCAAGGCCGTTGGGATATGAAATTACTCTTGTTTTTTTACATGACAGCAAAAAAACTAGTTACATTACACTCTGTATTGGGTCTGATTTCACAGTTACGGAGAATGAATACTATGGTTAATGTAACTGAGCTACGTTTTGGTTCAATACTCAAATATTGTCCGAGCTTTTACAAATTCTTTGTCTTTGCTATCTTTTTAACCGACTTCAAAAAAGGAGGTATTCAATTCGGCTGTATTTTTTTTTTTATTTTTTTTTTTATTTTTTTTTATGTATGTTACCTCAGAACTTCTAAACGGGTGGACCGATT
>BHDV01030631.1:149478-184114 GCA_005406045.1 Adoxophyes honmai
TCTGCATGCAATCTACTAAACCAAAATTGCTGCTTTTGTCGGAATTTTTAAATATTGAGGCAGATAAACACAACAAATTTGGTCTGGTCTCTGATTTTGCGAAACGTCCTTGCAACCTGCCATTTCACAGCTCAAAGAATGCTCGTGAAAACGTCAACGTTACCTCCACGCGTTCTTACAGTTACGAACTGTGTCGCTACTGTAAAAACAAGCACAAAATGGCAGATTGTAAGCAATTCAGAGCGCTTACTTTGGATGAAAAGTGGCGTTGGCTACGTGAAGCTAGGATTTGCTATAAATGCCTTAAATCTAAAGCGCATCGTTGGAAGACCTGTAAAATCGGCCCGTGCGGCGTCGACGGCTGTCAACGCTTTCATAATCCGTTGCTGCATTCAGCGCAGGCACCGCACGTTGTTCAAACAATCGACGAGTCGCCGTCTTCTTCGTCTAACGTTGTTACTGATTTCGATTGTAAAAATAAAACTGTGACAATTTCAAATCTTGTCGAAAGTAGATCTGACGAGTGTGTTCCATCTGACAGTAGTCGCATTCTTTTGAAAATTGTTCCTGTAGAAGTAAGCGGCCCTAAAGGAAAGTACAGTACTTTTGCCTTGCTCGACGACGGCTCCACAGCAACTTTGATTGACTCCGAGGTGGCACGCCGTATTGGCGCCTCAGGTCCAATTGATTCAATCAAGGTTGACGGTGTCGCTGGTATGTCGACGTGCAAGTCTGTCCAGCATGTAAGTTTTTCTATCAGAGGTAAGCACTGTACGGAGATGTTTCATGTAACCAATGCTAAAGCTATTGACAAATTGTCACTGTTTTCACAAACTGTCAGCCGACATGAAATATCTCAATACTCTTACCTCACTGATTTGATTGAAGAGCTTACTGTGGTTGACGCTAAGCCCAAAATACTTCTGGGTGCTGAGCACTGGTACTTAACTGTCAGTCAGGCTACCAGACAAGGATCTAAGAACCAACCGGTAGCTTCACGTACAGCTTTAGGTTGGGTATTACATGGCAAATCAAATAGTTGGACTAAACCTGTACATTTTATAAACCACATTTCTTACGATGAGCGTACCACAGATTATTTTTGTCTCGATTCTATAGGAATTTGTAAGCCCGAGTCAGGCTACAATACCACTAGTTGGAAATATGTACCAGGTATTGTAAATGTAGCAGACGACGCTACCAGATTGACAAATCGTAATGTCAATTTAAAGCGATGGTTCTCTGGACCTGATTTTATATTAAAGCCGGTTACTGATTGGCCTAAAGAACCATCTACTCGCGAAATTTTGCCGGCCCTTGACCGGTGTAACTGTTCTGGACGATCCTTCATCGGTGGTGCCAGATCCGTCGCGTTTTAGCGATTGGATTTATTTGGTACGTGCGACCGTGCGCGTTTACCAAAGCGCGTACACGTTTTCGGTCTCTGTTAGCACGTTTTAAAGATCCAAATTCAAAATTACCTGCTAATGCTTCTCTCCCACCTCTTACTGTAACAGATACCCAGAAAATGTTGTCTTGAAAAGGCCACAGAGAGATGCTTTAGCCAGAAGGTTTCCTTAACGCACGACTCGCCCCTTACCCAAGTCTAGTAGGTACGCTGTTTTCTCTATCACCGATCCTTGATCAAATTTGACTCCTGAGACAGCTACATCACGTTTATGAGAAACTTGACTACGATACCACGTCACCGATCATTCTCGATGGCCGCTATCCTGCATTTCCACTGCTGTCCACTTTATCCAGTACAAGACTTTGCCGTCAATGACAAAGCTGAATTGAAATTCATTCCACCGGCATCACCGTTCATGAGAGGCTGCTGGGAGCGCTTAGTGCGCACTGTGAAGACCGCTATTATGGCAAAACTGAACGAGAGAGCTCCAAGAGATTAGAAGAATTGTTTCATACTTTACTGCTGGAAGCCGAGGCGTTGGTAAATTCGAGCCCTCTGACGTATGTAACTCAGAACAGTGAGTGCGAAAATCTCACGATATTCCAATTTTTGTTCGGCACGTCTTCAAATCAGCAGTTACCAGCTCACCTAGACGATAAAGTTTTCTCACTACGAAAGAATTGGCAGAAGGCCCTGCGTCTGTCGGAACATTTTTGGAAAAGGCGGTTGAAGGAGTATTTGCCCAGTCTAAGGCTCAAGACTACTCCACCTTGCAAACACAGAAATGTCAAGGTTGATGATGTGGTCCTCATCGTAGATTCCGATTTGCCCAGGGGGGCTTGGCCGATGGGACGTGTGATCGCAGTACACCCCGGGCGAGACGAAATCGTGCGAGTGGCAGAAGTAGCCACAAAGAGAGGAATCCTCAAAAGGCCAGTGAGGAAGTTGGCTATACTAGACGGAGTCCACGAGTTGGTGTAGCTTCGCTACACGGCCCGGAGTATGTTGAGGATTAGAGTTTGTATAGCTTTAGTTTCTAGGTATTGTCTATGATTATTGTAAAAAAGAAATAAATTGGATGTGTCAGCAAACTGGTGTCAATTTCTCTGGCTCTCGATCGTTCCCAATTTCCAACAGGTATGATAGTGACAGGTTGCTAGCCTCATAGCCTGTCGCCTAAAATTTACTTTAACCTAGGTCCTTTGTCGCCTCTTGCGATATCCACGGAAGAAATGGAGAGTATTTTTATGTGTATTCGCTGATTACTCGAAGACGCTTGGACCGATTTGGAAAATTCTTTTTTTGTCTGAAAGGGTATAGTTTCCAGGTAGTCCGATTGTCAGCATATTTTGACCTGATGATGGAATATGAGGGAAATCGAGGGCAACCCTCAAATTTTATAGGCACAGGTAATGTTTTTAGTACAGTTTTCAAAACTACACCAGTATTTACGCTTGGCTGTAAAAAAAATATGATTGAGCTGATGATGAAAGGTCAACTCCTTAATTTTTTGGAGTTAAAGGATAATTTTTTCGATACTGAATGCACCTGCAGACTGAAAATTATAGTTTCAGTAATTAGCAAGGCCTGCTGCTTCTCAAGCGTTGCATTTCTGCTAATGCTCGTTCGTCGTGGGGTTTACTTAACAGTTTAGAGGGTTCTAAATCAGATAGATCCTCCTAAAGCCTTGAATCTGCTGAGAGCTACGTATACGTATACCTACTTGACCTTTAGTAAATACGTACATAAACAGAAGTTTCCTTTCAGGATAAAGCTAATTGGAAGTCGGTTTTTTTTTGTTTAAAATTATGTATGACAACAATGCACTGTAGGTACTTCAGTCAGTGACGGATTGTTGCAAGAGTTTAAATAGGTAAGTGAATTTTACATTACACCTTTTTCATCGTTTCAAACTGAAATTAGGCTAAAAAAAACTACCAAACGAGAAATAGTCATGGTTTTGACTATGTAACGTTTCATATACTCTGCCTATCACATTTGGGAATACATGCATGACGTACAGTCGCGAACCGGGATTGTAGAGCCACTTGCCACTGTTCGCAATTTAGACGTGTAATCAATGACCGATGTGACCGACTAGATGTTAGCTATTGGATTAATATTACACGACCAAGTTACATTGGCAAGTGGCTCAACAATCCCGGTTCGCGACTGTACGTTTATACAAACGTGTGTCTGTGTGTATGTAAGTGGATACGATCGACTAGAGGCCGATCCCAATATTCTATGTCTCTATCGGTGGTTTCGCTTACTAGAGATAGAAAAATGTCCGATTGGGTGTAGCAATCTAGCTTTAAAGTCAGACAAAAGGAGTGTAACAGTGACAAACAGGTTGCTAACTTGTCGCCTAAAGTATTTTTAATAGGTACTGTTTTCCTTGGTCGCCTTTTACGACATCCACGGACGAAATGTAGAGTCTTTCTCTACTTCCGACACCACGTGGGGATATCCTACTTAGGTACATACATACATCACGTCCGTGTTCACACGCAACGTTACAAACCCAAAACCGCGTGAATTTCACGTTTCATACCCACTTTTGGCATAACACACATACATACATATCCTCACGCCTGTATTCCCAAGAGAGGTAGGCAGAGCACATGAATTCAAAAATCCAGTGCCACGTTTAGCGATTACAGGGTAAACCAGATGGTTAAACGTGATAAATTGCAGTGACAGGTTGCTAGCCCATCGCCCACAATACACTAACCCTTTCCCAGATTCGACTCTTACGACACCCACGGGAAGAAAGGGGGAGGTGCTATTCTAACCCGGCACCACACGGGAATTTGGCATAATTATTGGTCCAAATCCAAACATGGATGGATGATGTAACCCAAACCAATTTAGGTATTAGTTATTAAAAAAACTACCGCGTACTTTTAACCAACACGTATAACGTCATGTCCTTGTTTCGAAAGGCGTCTAGAATTCCAGGATTAAAAACAAAAGCAGAGCGGCCGGGCTCGCCTCCCATTGGTCGAGCCGCGCGACCTTGACACGGCGCGGGCGCAGCGAAAGTGAAATGAAAACGACAAAAGATCTACATTCTATGCGTGACGCGGAGGAATAAACGCTGGAGAAGTTATACCAACGGATATCATTTTGCCATACTACATCATCACGCCTGTATTCCTAAACGGCCAGAGCACACGAAACGATAAATATACAAAATCGTGACTATATCTCACGTTTTGTGGCCACTTCTAGTATATTTTTTAGAATTTACGTTGACCATTTAACTACCGTGAGACTCATGCACTCATAGTGAAAGAACGGAACTACACGTTTTTTATACGGAGATTAGCTCGACATGTTTCGGGTCAATCCGTTACGTTGACCGGTATAATAGAGACAGGTTGCTGGCCTGTCGCCTAAAATAATAACTTAATTATTTCCTTAGTCGGCTCTTACAACATTCAAGGAAGAAATTGAGAGGTGTTATTATTGACACGTAACACAAAATGTGCAAAACTTACCTTAATTTTATTAGATATTATTTTAACCGATCGTGCGTACTCTTGTGTAAATCCCTCCAAGTGTACGCAGTCTCCAATGAAGTTTGGGCAACGGGTGATCGGTCGCATACCTAGTAAGTAGTTTCTCGTGACTTCGGCTGCATTGAATGCGATCTAAAGCTCTAAACGTACTGATAGCGGAAGCTGAGCGGTAAAGCGATTATAAAGTATAATTATACGAAAGAGGACGCACAGAGCACCAGTCGGTAGTGAGGAAATTATCTTCATATACAGGGTGTAATCAAAATGGTGATACAAAATAAGTTTAGTGTGTCTTATTCAGCTAATGGTCGACAAAATAATGCCCTAACTCGTTTGTTTTAATAAGTATTATGTTTTAGTCTTATTAAACTTAAAATGGTACAATTAAATCAGATCATAAAATGCGAAAAATTCGATATATCATTCGACATATCATAATCATAACATAGTGTACTTAGTTACATAACAATAAAAAAAATGTAAATTGGTAATAAGTTGTCTTACCAACAAAAGGATCGTTAAAGTATAAATAATAATGAAAAATAAATAATGAAATGAAAATAGACTCCAATACTAAATGATAATAATTCATATAGCCATGAACACCCTTTAAAGTAAAAACCATTAACGTTTCACAAGTAAATATTACAGGCTTAGTAAGTGTGAGTTAATTGGTCCAAAAGTGTCAAAATACTACATAACGAATCGATGCAGTAGTATCGATTACTCGAGTAAGTGGTAAATAATATGTTGTACAAGTGTCGTATGTATGTATGTAGAGCAATCTACTGTCAAGTTGGTTGAATATTTGTATTGTACACAAATGGACGTAATAGTTGTCTATAAAATGAGCCAAAGGCGAATTTCAATAAACATCTTGAGAGTTTAAATTTCTTAATTGTGCACAGTTCACATAATTTTTGATATATTAAGTAATTTATGATACTCGTAACTCAAAAAACTAATTTTAGAATAAATAACACTACACATACAATCACGCCTGTGTTCCTAAATAGAATAGACATAAACGCGTGAAATCTATTTCCCGTTTATCCTATCATGACTATTTCACTTTTCTTAGCCGCTATTAGCCAATTTTATCTTTGAAAATCTATGAAAAACATTATAATATAGTGACAGATTGCCACCCTGTCGCTTAAAGCATACATAAACATATTTCATTTGTCGTCTCTTTCGACATCCACGCGAATGGAGAGGTTTTATTCGAACTAATTCTTTCCTTTCTATTCCTTTGCTAAACTATTTGAACATCCGATAAAACGTGAGTAAACATAACCTTATTAACCTGTCAAATCTAACAACAGAAGTTTCTTTACGTTTAGTTGAGTAAATTCAAGGAAATTGATAACTGTACCACTTTGTACCTTTTCACAAGAAATGTCACTGTGACATACTTTTTACTAATCAAAGCAATATGAAATTCACTATGAAAAGGTTCAAAGTGGCACAGGTATCAATTTCCTTGACTATACTAGAGACCGATAGGTACTTAAAAGATGGTAAACAATCTTGACGGTCTTTTTATTTAAACATACACTTTATAAATCAAAATCTTTACATTTTACAATTTAGGTATGAAAAAATCATTTACTTTCATAATTGAATTGTATATTGTAACGATTTTCATTTTTAGACTGTGTATTTCAATAAAAAGACATGTCAAGATTGTTTACCATCTTTTAAGTACCTATCGGTCTATAGTATATACCTAAACCGCCAGAGTATAGCACCAATTAATGAACAGTAGTAGCTAATGTAGCTAGCCTAAAACAGGTAGTTAGGTATGTGGCCTCATACACGATGCAACCAACATGTTAGTCCCACCGCGCATGCGCGATAAATAATTTATGTGTTGTCAGCATATTGCGTCGTAATTTCGTTCTCGTAATGATGCATTAATTAATTAGCTGTGAATTAAAGGTTGGACTGGAAATACTGGGTCTCTTGAGTTTGACCTTCGAAATCAGCTACAGTTGTCATGACCATGTCATGATAGACGTTTCATGCCTTCTATGAGAATTTATGGCTTAAAAAATTACATACATACATACATACATCACGCTTGTATTCCCAAATGGGGTAGGCAGTGCACAAAAAACGCTACATAGACAAAACGACGACTATAGTAGATTTGTTTAGGTAGTTAAAACAATGTAAACAATCTTGACATGTCTTTTTGTTGAAATACACAGTCTAAAAATGAAAATCGTTACACTATACAATTCAATTATGAAAGTAAATGAATTTTTCATACCTAAATTGTAAAATGTAAAGATTTCGATTTATAAAGTGTACGTTTAAATAAAAAGACACGTCAAGATTGTTTATATTGTTTTAACTAATTAAACAAATCTACTATAAGTATTTCAGGTTTCATGACCAATTCCGGCATTTAATTTTGGTTTTAAGATGGCAGGTACAGTGACAGGTTGCTAGCCTGTCACCCAAAGCGTACCCAAACCTAATTCCTTAGTCGCCTCTTACGACAGCCTCGCAATAAATGGAGAAGTGTTATTCTATACCGACTCCACACAGGAGAAAATAAATATGAAAGAGGTATAATAATGACAGGTTGCTAGCGCCTATCCTCTCAGGCATACTATAGTACATTGTGAAACTAGGGAACTAAATGGAAATTTCCTAACGAGAGTCTGTTAGAAGCCCGAAGCCGCAGGCGGAGGGCTTTTATGAGTCGAGTTTGAAATTTCCTTTAGTGCCCGTGTTACACACAATGATTTTCATCACATTTGCGAGGAAAAACTAAAAATTAAAGAAAATGGCATCACGTCACCTCACCGCGCAATTTCGCTTGCGCTGTCACTGCTGCCAGTGCATTTAGGTCTATCGTCACTTTTTTTTTCATATACCACAGACAAGAACTATGTTTCGTACAGAATGCGAATGGTCATCATACAGCCAGATTCTGCCAAAAAGGTTCAAACAAATTTACAAAAAATGCATGTTAAAAACGCGTTGACATGACATCCAAATAGACATGAGCGCCGATGGCTGAATGGCCGGCGGCGGCGCGCCGGTATAAATCGGTCGGCGGCGGCGGCGAATCGGCGGCGCGACCTTGAATACTTGCATGTAGATAGAATAAACGAAAACAATCTTTAAATATTTGTTCTTTGTGGTGGAAAGTCATCTTCACATCATAAAGAAATAATGTTTTAAGCTTTCGTGATTCTCACTCTTATGTAGGTACGTACTACGTTACCTACACTGCAAGCTACGCCATCGATCTGGGCGTTCTGTCACGGTGCTGGTCGAGGCTTAACCTCCGTCAGCGGAGTCTTCCGCTGGCCACGACCGTGGCCAGGTCACTGGGTCGAGCCCATTGGGTCTCGTCGGTGTTCTTCTTTGCTGCGTCATCCTTCTGGCTCCACCTTCCAGTGACGCAGCAATCCGATTTTGAAGGCGCAAAAAGTCGGCCGTGTTCCAGCGGGCGTCCTGGGGCAGCTAGCCACTACTACTCTTAAGAGAAATGCCACTGGATTCCGTCCGGTCTCTATGATCTTCAGGATTCAGGACCTCCTGAATTAACGGGATCAGCTCCTGCTTTGAAACTATCCTGCCGTCTATGTCTTCCGAGCTCGGCTTCGCCTTCTTCCCGTTTACGGGGGCGGCGACCGCTCGGCTCGGGCCGGCGATGGGTGCGGGCTGGTCCTCAGCGGAGGCTGCTGTCTTGACTTTCTTGCCTCCGCGCTTGCGCCTTCTCTTCTGAGAGGGACGGCTCCCGTTGTTGGCTTCTGCCATGAGAGAGTTCTGGGCGTTCCCGGTCTCTACGCTCTGTGTGTTTGAGCCGGGAAAGGTGGTGCGGGGGCGGGCGCGCACGAACCTGTGCGGCGCGGACCCAGCTTTTTTACCGCGGGCTTCCCTTCGGAAGGCCGGGCAGGAGGTGTTGTTGGCTGTGTGCGGACCCCATCAGTTCGCACACGTCGGCGGGTCCTCTCTTGGGCGGATACAGTCACGGGCGGAATGCTCCTCGTCGCATGTGACATAGGCCTGGGTGCGGTTGCTGTAGTAGTTCTTGGAGCTGTGTTCAAATGCTTGGCACTTGTGGCACTGAGCCGGTCCTTTTCGACCTCTCCAGGCCACAATCTTAATTCGCTGCATTCCGAGGATCTCGGTGTAGGCATAGGTCGTTGGAATCGTGGAGACAGTCCTCTCTAGCTGCACATGAAATATGTATGCAGCCGGATCTGCCTTTCCTTGCCTGGATGGAACGGGCGAAAACCGGGTGAAACCCTTTTCCTCCAGGTCTTGGATGATGTCCGTGGGGTCTGTGTTCGCCGGAAGGCCTCGCATCACGATCTTGCTACGCATGCAACGCGGTCCTCACGTAGCTCTAGGTACGCACTCTGCCAGTCACACACACAGGATCCGAGCAACTCGCTCTCCAACAATCACAGTGGATCATCAACGCTCGCCAACGCGGCTCGAGCTTACAACTGGCCCTTGCAATCTCCCACTGCACTGCGATGTCTCACCGATCTCTGGTCTAAAAGGGAGGCTGATGTAGCTCTCCAACGCCACATGCGTCGAATAGCCGAAATAACGATCCTACATCGCGCTAACGAAGTTTCGACGTATGGTTACATAAATAAAACTTCCAACTTCCTCTCTGTGGACTTCGGTCCCCAGGCATAACATCTGCCTGGAGAGAGATCTCTTTATTGGAGTCTTTCCCACAGGCACGTTGGTTATATTGTTTGATTCCATAAATTCATCTATATTATCACCTATAGCATGAAAACGCCAGTCCAGTAAGGCGGCACTAATAATCAGGAAAGCTAACTGACACGTATGATCTAGTTTCAGTATTCTGGATTCATCATCATCTACCCTTCATTCTCTGAGTCTTGTTCGTTTACACCCTCTTCAATGCACTGACCAAGATCTTCAACACTAGCATTTGTAGAACAGCAGCGTGTTGCAACGGATAGGAAAAAACAACCAGCACGGGCTGCATGACAAGAGTAGGGACGCAAGGTTAGGGAATACCGTGCCACGCCGATGTCGCGCCGATGGCGCGAAATCGGCGGCGGCGGCGCGAACTTTTCATCGGCGGCGGCGGCGCGCCGGCGCGGCGCTCATATCTACATCCAAAGGATTAAATCAATACAGTTTCATAATGCATACATTAATTTTGCATTTAAAAATTGGCCCTTTAGTTTTAATAGCAGAATTTTTATTTTTACATTTGTAACCTCTGATTACCCTGAAAATGCTAAACGTGTCACTGGATTTTTGAAATCACGTGCTCTGCCTACCCCTCTTGGGAATACAAGCGTGAGAATATGTATGTATGTATAATAATGACAGATTGCTAGCGCCAATCCTCACAGGCATACAAACCTATTTTATTACCGGCTTCTTACGACATCCACGGAAGAATCAGAGAAGCGTTACTCTAACCCGACCCCACACCTTAAACCTGTAAATAATTTCGCCGCCATCTTGTGTTTACCGGAGAATTCGTTAAGTAATGTGTAATCAAATGTAATTGCGTAATGTTAGTTAACTGCCGCATCACAATGCCAGCTTAGCTTATACATTATGATCTAATGAGCACGCGATACTGTTTAGTTTAGATTACTTTAGATCGAAATTCAGTACGTCTAGTGTGTTCGTTTCGATGGTGCAGTCGTTAACGAATTCGTTTGTGAGTTATCGCAAAATTGTATGGAAAGTGAGACAGCGCCGCCAGCGGAACGAATGCACAACTGCCTCGGTCGACAGTCTCCATACATTCCGCGACAACTCGCTAACGAATTCGTTAACGACTGCACCATCGAAATGAACATACTAGACGCTCAGCTGTGATTGTTTGACTAACGAGCGATTTTGGTAAGTATAGTTAAGCAACTTTCCTGTGTGGTAGCGGGATAGAATAATTCTCCATTTCTTCCGTAGATGTTGTTAGAGGCGACTAGAGGGTGTAGGTATGCTTTAGGCTGCAGGCTAGCAACCTGTCTCTATTATAGGTACTACCTCTTCCATCTGTTTTTAAACCCAAATATTTATGGTTGAAGTGGTTGAGAAAGCATGAAGTAGTCATAATCAAGGTTCTGTCTACGTCACGTTTCGTGTGCTCTGCCTACCCCATTTGAGAACAATGGCGTGATTGTAGGTATGTGAGTAAGAAATCAAAAAAAGGGAGAAGCTACGGATCGGGTTTAAAATAACACCTCCCCATTTCTTCCGTGAATGTCGCAAGTTACGACTAGGGAAATAAGTTAAGGTATATTTTAAGTCATGGTACACACCCAATAACAGCCATGGTAGTCCAGCGGTTCGACTTGTGGCCTCTCACGCAGAGGGTCGCGGGTTTGAACCCCAGGCTCGCAACTCTGAATTTTTCGGAATTTATGTGCGATATTGAATTTAGTGAAGGAAAACATCGTGCGGAATCCTGCACACAACGACGAAGTAATTCTATGTTGTGTGTGAAGTTCCCAATCTGCACTGGGCCCGCGTGGAGCTATAGCCCAAGCCCTTTTATACTGAGATGAGGCCTGTGCTCAGTAGTGGGACGTAATATGATGGTGTAGCGCCCAGTGCCACATGCGTCGAACATCCGAACTAAACGGTTCTACATCGCGCTAACGAAGTTTCGACGAACGGTTGCATAAATACAACTTCCAACTTCCTCTCTGTGGACTTCGGTCCCCAGGCATAACATCTGCCTGGAGAGAGATCTCTCTAATGGAGTCTTTCCCACAATGGGATTGATTGATATTTTAGTCAGGCTAGCAACCTGTCACTAACAACCTTAAGTGATTCTACTGAAAACCTTGCGAAAAGTGGCTACGAAACGTGAAATAGTAATGAATTTATCTATTTAGCGTTCTAGTGCTCTGCCCATTCCGTTTGAAAATACTTTCGTAATGTATGGATGTATGGTTATTCTAAATTTAAACCTATTTAACATGGTGTTAAGTATGGCGACTAAGGAAATAGGTTTGGGTATCTTTTAGACGACAGGCTAGCAATCTGCCCCTATTGTATTTTCATCCATGCTTAAACCTAACTTTATGCTAAATGTGGCTACGAAACGTGAGTCATGTTTGAAGTTTGAATCTGACAAAGTCCTTGGCTAAGTTTTTTATTGAAAACTACTCATCTGGAATCCTCAACTACTATCTTACCATCATTTTTGAATGAAGCTTTTATTGCATCTCTACAAAATTTGATATACTTATTTAAATTGTACACCAATTTTAGTATTAAGTATAGATAATTATAGTCATATATGGCATTCAGTGCCAATAGGACTTGGATACTCTTGTACATAGTTAAAGTTGATCCTGATACCCCTTTGCACACTACCGTGTGAGTACTCGTATAAGAACTCTACTACAGCAGTTTTTTTTTAATTATTTAACTCGATGTGGTTTAAGCCTCCAGACCAGTCTTCCGCAGATTCTGGACAAGGAAGCAGATCCAGATCGATCGGTGAAAACGTACCTAATTAATATAATAATAGTTTGGAGGGGAGTTTATAAAGTAAAGTCGGCCCGAGGCGCGCCATTCGCCGCGCGTATTCTCCGCGCATGCGCCCGCCTCGCGAGTGAACAGTGACAGTTAAACTAACATGGCGGCGAAAATTTACGTAAGTGTCACAAGTGTTTAAAAAAAATAATTAAAAAAATAGGCTTGTGGTTTGGAACCTACCCCCATTCAACCCCCAATGGATTGTTTGTATCAAGTGATTTTTTTTTCGGTGTTATTGTGGTGGTTCGAAACCACAATTCTATGGTCATTGTTTCGAGTGATTGTGCTTGTGTAGGGCATTGTGAACAAGAATAAGATTTTTTCGCGATACTGTTTGTGCAATGGGTTACTAGAATAGTTGTTCAATAGTTTGTAGCTGAATGTATTAGTAAATCAGTTCAAGTATTTTAAATGTAGAGCGGAATTTTCCCTCTAACGGTTTTTTTTTCTAAAAGTTAAACTGGCAACTTTCTTTACAAGTGTTGCAGTTTTTTTTACGAAATGCCTAGTTTTGAGTTCTAATAAAAATAAACCCAAATCCCAAAAATGTTCTAAACAAAATGACAAACACTTTTACAATCAGTAACTTCGTGAACTGTTTCGCGCTAAACTTTTACTTCTTGGCTTTAGGCTTTTAGTAACGGAACAAAGTCTCTGTGCGATAAATTGGCACACATCGAACACTGCAAGTGTTAGGCAACCAGAATAATGCCTAGGTTGCTTAGAAAGGACAATAGTTGCTCCGGGTCATTCACCCGCAGCCCTTTGGAAATGTATCGGGTTCGTTTACGGATACACTTACTAGTTATTTAAGAAATAGGTCGATGAAATACCTACCTAAATTGAGTAAGTTTTCGAACGTTTTACACAGATTTTTTATATCTTTTAAAATATTAAAAATATTTCGAGAAGCTGTGACACTTCTAAAACGGTAATTTGTGGACCTAGATCTCAAATCAGTCACAAAAACTAAACCACTATAGCGATAGTGTATGCACAAAATTTGCACCACTTTTATATACCTATTCACTATGTTCTGGTGAAATCAGTACCCAGATCAAAACCCGTGGCGACTTTTTACAATCGCTAAACTAAAGCTAAACAAGATTGGTATCCACCAGTTTTCTATTTAATGATAATGACTTAACATCCTGTTAAACACAAGCACATAAGGAAGTCCGATGTCGGGCTTAATCGTGGGAATAAACACTTAAAATAGAAGGGGGAGGCATAACATATTATTATTTATAACGAGACTAGAAGGTTCCAAAATTTATTTATGTAAATCCTTAAAATTTTGCTAAGATTTGCAACTTTCTCGCTGCACGATGCAAGCTCCAATCTTATTTATTGTTTTAATCATGAAACTTTTTTCCTGTTGAAAAAAAGTGAATCTCAACTTTTTTGCGGTGTAATACTCGTGTGCAATTCGGACTCAAGTACGTATACAAATAGAAAAAAAAAACAATAGTCATCTTAACAGCCAATTGTCCGAGTTGTGCTAACGAGATGGGTTCTCCGCATCGAAAGTGAAAACACTAGTGAAACGGAGGAAGTCGAGATATAATTATGTATAACCGGCCAGTCACCCTGCTGGAGCTTGAAATCGAGAGTTACTTGTTTAGTCTATGATTATTATCCTGTTTCATAAAACTTTATTTTTTAATGCTTGTTTTTAGGCTATGATGATTGTTGAATGCCTCTTTTAAGAATTGAAATTTAATACTAATTTTACTTCATTGAAGATTTATTATAATTATGTAATTTCAAATCAGAATGTGATTTTTTTATAATGCGTTTCATATTATTTCGCGAATCAAAGCATTTAATAAGTCACCTCGGTTAAAACTTTAATTCTTCTTGATTAAAACCGCTTTACGCACTAGTCGCGAGTAATAAATGTCGTTCTGTAAAAATCTTTTTTTAACATAGCTAGTCAATAGTCATACAAAAACAAAAAACTACTTTGAAATATAACGATTATAATTAGTGAAATGTCTAAAAATTCATAAAAAAACTGAAATCTATGAATCATTTAAAGTATTTACGGTCATACATAAAAATTGTTCGCGTGTTTTTATGGACATTAAAAATATTTTCTTTATTTATTTAGCATCCTGAGGCTTCCCTGATTAATAGTCAGTTACAGAAACACGTAAGATTGGGGTTTCTGAGACATGCATTTTGTCTACAGGAGAGACCATTTTTGTTTCTAAGTAGGTGCACATAATGACCCTAACTTAAAATTGATCATTAACCACCCACACAAAACCGAAAGATCAAACCTAGCCAATACAAGTTTTTAAGCACTACATATAATGTATGGGTGCTTAGCCTTTGCCTGTTACATCGCGTGGTACTTATTACGAACATTTGAGGTTGCCTCCGTTGCCTTGAGCTTTTTGCCGCCGATTTGTCTTACGATAATGCGTTATATTTTACTAACCTTCTGGCGTAAACATTGTGTTACTATCTCACGAAGTTACTGCTTTTAATTGCGTTAACTTTGTGTCTTACGTTTTAGTTACGGCTGATTAATATTTTTAATGTGAACACGCAAAGTTGACATTAATAGCGAAGTCCGTTTTAATATTGATTTCGTACGAGTATGGTTTGACGTGGCCTTAATAAATATGACCTAGATTTCTGGTAATGTCAGATGAGATTTATTAATGTAACGAACTTGGTCTGATTTGCAAGGAATTGCGGTAATAGCGGCTCTACTAAAATGTTTACTTGCGATTTACGAAAATGTAGTTCTAAAGCGGAAAAAACGTACATCTTTGAATGAATTAATTAAAAGGAGCGCAATCATATCTGGAATTTCACGGAATTCCGATAAATAGTGATGACAACATGGATTGGCCAAGCTTAAATGAATAACAAGTGTGTGCAATACTTTAATATTTTCTTTTATTTTGTGAGAGTGTTGGTGAAATTTGAGTGCATTCGTGTGTTTTAATTGTACCGGGTCCTGTTGCCACTGTTTTCTGCTAGGCTATATCTAAATATCTACTTTCTAAGTTTATCGTAATTTGGCAATAACTCCCTAACAATTTCCACTGTAAGTGGGAAGTTTTTGTTTTATAACCTAGACATAATTGTTGCTATGTCGTATGTATAATAGTTTGACATGAAATGTATATTTCATGATTATGTATACCTTTTAGACAAAGGGAGACTTTTTACATCTCCTTCATCTTAATTGACGATGGAGGCACTTTACACCTCTATTAAACTTAGATTAAGTTAGTATATATTACTAATAATAATATTTTATAAATTACATTTTTTTTCTCTCTTTTGACTTGTGGAAATTGTATGGAATCAGTAGTTTGCTTTATTCAGGGAACCTACACATTACACAGCCCTATGGCTGTTATTTTTTTTATTTTTTTATTTTTTATTTTTCCCTTTAATGTAATATAGATAATTGGTGCATGTGTTGCTGGCCCGAGGCTGGAGTGACGCGTCCCGTAAGGGTTCGTGGCGTAGGCAATCGTTCCTCGGTACCGCTCTGCTTTCAGAACAGGACATGATGGCATGAAAACCTGCGTCAGCGCGTTGCCTTGGCCCTTGGATCAGTGATACATGATTTTACTTAAATATTCTGCCTCCACATTAATTACACTGATTGCTTTTATGTCAATTTTTTCCTTTTTTTTTGTAATATATATAATATATTTTTTTGTAATTAACTTTTTTTTGAAAAAATGACTTTCTGCCAAGTTTCTTGCGGCGCATTCTTCTTGGCAATGATGGTCTTTCCGAAGCGCTGGTAAAATCAAAAATGACGTGTAAAAGTGCTCTTAGGAGCCTATTTGCATAAATAAAGTTTTGAATTTTGAATTTTGAATTTTGAATTTTGAGTGAGTCGGTAAATCTAACTACGCGGAAATTATCTAAAATGGAACAACATTCGCAATACTCGCGCAAGCCTTCCAGATCTGAAAAAAGTTTCAACAATCCTATCTAATTATTCACTTCAGCACTTTCATCAGACTGCAATGTCATGATGTAAATATAGTTTTACTTGGAGCAGCTACGGAAAAAGTTATATTCACCACGACCTCTACAAAATGCTTTTACAACTTTTATCACCTGAACCAAAATAGGTAAAGGGAAGGCTGGTTATACACCCACGCATGAGTCACAAGTTTAGCCGCGTAGGTTAACTAGTTGACCGAGTGGGCTATTATATGCATTGCTGGATTAAATCCGATAAATTATCGCAGACAATGGGTGGGAAACGAATTTTCGTCATCTTGTTAAATATGCAAACGCTGTAATATCAGTCTATACATTTCTACAAGTTTTTCATGTATCAAACGAAAGTTTTAAGTAGTAAGTAGTAACTTTTAGTAGTAACTTTTAGTAGTTCCCGTGTGGTGCCGGGTTAGAATAGCACCTCCCCCTTTCTTCCCGTGGGTGTCGTAAGAGTCGACTCTGGGAAAGGGTTAGTGTATTGTGGGCGATGGGCTAGCAACCTGTCACCGCAATATCACGTTTAACCATCTGGCTACCCTGAATTTGCTAGACGTGGCACTGGATTTTTTGAATCCATGTGCTCTGCCTACCCCTCATGGGAATACAGGCGTGAGAATATGTATGTATGTATGTTTAGTAGTAACTTTTAGTAGTAACTTTTAGTAGTAACTTTTGCTTAAAATACGTTGCAGACAGTTACAAAGACAAGACTCAACAAATGAATAAATGAACGACCTCTAACCTCCCGCCAACCGCCCCACTGATATAGAACAGCTGTATACTTTTTCAGGACTGGTGGCGCGGACAAGGGGATTATAATGCCATGCAACTATGAACTTATAAAACATTGCGAACCCCGTGAAAAATATTAAAAATATTTTATGTCTGAAATTGGTGATAACACGTTATCACGTTACATTTACAGTTTTCGATTTAATTGCAAAGACAAGTGATAAAATTAAAAAAAGTAAATGTAGTAATTTAAATAGAAATACAATATTTTTGATAATATCAATAAAATTCGGAGCAGCGGTCGATTAAAAACAATGGAAAAACAAAAACACTATGTGAAATTTAGGATTTGTAGCGACCAAAATAAAAACTTTTTAAGCAACAGTATTTAATAATCGCGTGTAATGGTTATCTCTTTGCGTTTGATCATCAAATCCAGTACCATCTGCATGTGCGCAGAAGATTGGTACCCAAGCGTCGCCCGCGCAGCCGCGTCGCTACGTCCGCGTGGGAACCGGGCCGCTTGCGCCACCCAGCGCTGGGCACGACGCGAAATGGGCCACAGTTCAAGACTAGGCTGTGAAGAAGACTAGGCAAAGAAGATTACTTAGAACTTTAAACCTTTAACTTCTTAATTATAAAATACTGTTCAGACTCGCTATATTTACGCTATATTTATACAGACCTATTTCTGTCCTGTCAGTTTTTTCTAAGATCTTCGAAAAGATTCTGAACAGTCGTTTAATAGCCTTCATTGATCGGAACGGCATTCTTTCGGAAAACCAGTTTGGCTTTAGAAGCGGAAGATCTACCGAGGATGCTGTTTTGTCTTTGACTGACACTGTGGTTCGGAATTTCGAGCATAGACAGAAAACTGTGGGCATTTTTTTGGATCTGGCCAAGGCTTTTGACACCGTCTCTATTTGCTTGCTGCTCCGCAAGTTGGAGTGTATCGGTGTCAGGGGGATTTCGTTGGATATGTTTCGTAGCTACCTCACTGATCGTTCTCAATTTGTTTATTTGTTTTATTTAGGCTAAAATCTGTGTCAAATTTTGTACCAATAAATATCTTTCTTTCTTTCTATACGGACAGGGTCCGATTTAAAGAGCTCACTGCCAACCTTCAGTAGTGAAGTGGCACTTTAAGAAGAAGAAGATGATAAAATAGCCAAGGTGTAAAATAAACCTACTGTGAGTTTGTCGTCTATTGTGTTTTAAGCGTGAAAGCGTATTTCATTGCGGTGGTCTAAGTTATGGTGCAGCCAAATGAAATTGAAAGTATTTATGAGTGGATATTATTATACAGAACCAGCAAAATTAAGCCATGTACTTAAATTTGTTAACAAGTTCGACGCCAGTGACACAGCGTCTGTGACCAAAACACTCTCAATGAAGCGCTGCCGGGGTCGAACGTGTTAATCACGGATATGAAATTGATTGAATTTATTGGTAGATCAACTCAAAGGTTCTTTTCTTTGATTGCTTTTCTGACATTTCTAAATCAAACAACTACTGCCGTTGTTTTATTTAAATTGAAACGGCATATTTAACTAAATATGCTCTCCACTTTATCCACTAGCATTATAATATTAGAGTACCTTCGCGTCAGCGTAAAAAAAATCGAGTCGAAAGCTTTCGCCTTCAATAAACAATTGTGCAACATGATATTGCATTTGAGATTGGAAATTACGTGAAATTCCAAAATAAACAGACTTCTAAGTGTCGAGTAGATGTTAATGAGAAGACAACGGTTTGTGGCTGACTTCCCACGCGCCGCAAAAAATCTTAGATATACACATTGTTTGACATTATTATACATTTATCAGATTGTCCATAATTATGCTCGCGTCTAAAAAGTTAAGAAAGCTAGGTTTTTTAGTATTTGCCATTGATTTGCGTAAACGTGGTAGCTATAAATAATTTGCTCATGCCTAAAAGGTTGAAGAGGAAAGAGAAATTAGTGATAGTGATTTGTAAATGAATGTGAATGAAGCAAAAGGGGTATATCAGAGGATCGTAACAAGTGGAATAAAGCAAGCTCTGCGTACCCCCGTGGAAAAGAGTCGACGTAACGATATGTATGTAATTATGAATACTTAAGGTGTTTTAGTACTTCAAAACGGTAAGGGAATTAAACGTCGTCGAAAATGACATGCAAGTTTTATGTATAAGCACATTGCTTATCAAATTCAAATAAATTAAACTATCACATTAATTACATTTGCGCATATCATAGTGAAGATTTTAAACTTTAATTTTTTCGTATCCTAAATTTATTTCGTTCCTAATTTTAATTGTTAAAAATGCAGCAGTAAATAAACGATTAATTATGTAAATAAAATTCATTAAAAAACCGACTTAAGAGTATTAGGGCGCTAAAATTGACTATTAAAATTATGTTAATGTTTCGCATAAAATTATTATAATGCGACGTTTATTTTATGGATTCCGATCAAAGAGATCGTTCACCCATTGACCTAGAGCCGTTTTTTTAAGACGCGGCCCGATGCTTTCCGGTATTTACAATCGAAATAACAAAGTAATAAACGCATAGTACAATTATAATTTGAACACAGTTTTGATATTTCAGAATGATACCTTATTTTCGTTAAATTGGTTATCATCATCAGCCTACATACGCCCCACTGCAGGGCACAGGTCTCCTCTCAGTATGAGAGGGTTTTGGGCTATAGTTGGGCCCAGTGCGGATTGGGAACTTCACACACAACGTTGAATTACTTCGTCGCTGTGTGTAGGTTTCCTCACGATGTTTTCCTTCACCGATTAGCTCGTGATAAATATCAAATTAGATATCGCACATAAATTCCGAAAAATCCAAAGGTGCGAGCCCGGGGTTTGAACCCACGACGCTCTGCTTGAGAGGCCACAGGTCGAACCACTGGGCTATCACGGCTTAATTAGCTATACATATATTTATTTGTCCAGGTTACAGAACTATTTTCAACAGAATTTCTTTGATTAAATAGGTACGTGAATGAAACATGTCAGTTTCGTTAAAAGCATCACAAAATTCACAAATAATAAACCTAGTTTTAATTTTTGTGGATGCCATAACAATAAATACTAAAAATAGGATAAATATAAAAATAGGTTACACAGTTTTATTAAATAACTAAATCTCAGACTTAGTTAAGTTCTGACAAAATTTTAATTGCCCGCAATGTAAAGACATAATGAGCCCTCTCATAGCCCTGCGCAGTGGAACGTATACAATACATATAGGCTGATGATGATGATGACCCTACATCAGTGCACTTCAAACTAAAACGTTTAAGTTGAGTTTAACTGAGTTTAAAATTAAATGTGGCAGCCAATTGCCAATAACAAAAATACCGCACGGCAACTTGACCATACTTAAACTCTAAGGCCATTTACTTCGCTACAGAGCCAAATAAGTTCACCAAAACCAGTAGCAAAGCGATTGACCATTTTAACGGACGCATTAGCTTATCCAAAAGGCAAAGGCCCTAAACCACACAGCCATCTACTTTATCGCTCCCATTAGAACCACAGACAAGAACAATATTGGTTGCGAAAGATCAACGCAACCTTCTTCTTATCTGTGGTAATATAACACGGGTTCGTGTAAAAAGGTCTTATGTAGGCTACGAATCGTGAGAATATGCCATCCTTGGTGAGTGTACTTATTTAGGTTAATTTTGCTCATTTCCGGTTGAGAAATTGATATTCTAAGGTTAAGATGTTTTAATTATGGATTTGATTGGAGTTTGAAGGTGGACCTGTTTTGGTGAATTTATTGAATGTGGTTAAGTTTATTTTTGCATTTGTAATCGACATCGAGAGGTTTGACGATATTTTTTAAGACTCTGTAAGGGGTGAAAACGGAACCCTAGGCATTACTTGGAAGTCAAAGTCCGTCCTTCTGTCGCCATGCTGTCTCACGAACCGTGTTAACCAGACTGTTGAAATTTTCACAGATTATTTATTTCTATTACCGCTATAACAACAAATCAAACCCATACAACAATCTTAATTTTTGTGATATTTTTGCTCTTCTATCTGTTTCTAAACCAAAAAATATGCTTGAAGTGCCTGCGAAGCGTAAAATAGTCACGGTTTTTTCTTTGCCATGTTTCGTGTGCTCTGCCTACCCCATTTGGGAACACAGGCGTGATTGTATGTATGTGTGTAAGTAGCCAAATGAAAACGTTAATTTTGCAGTACCTAATTGAGCAACCGATTTGTGTTCTATTTTCTTTACCCTTCTATTAAAACTAACGAATTCTAAGAATCGTAGGTAAGAGTACCTTTTACAAAACCAGTTATTTGTCGCAACCGCGGTCCCAATTTACATAATACTTTTTACTCTCATATACTCGACATTTCGATAACTGGCAATTCTCATTTTAAGCTTGCACAACCGATGTACCGATTAATATTATACAACTCGATATAATTGTGCTCGAATTACTACAATCGATTGAAACTCGTACACTTAAATGGGTTCTAGACGATTATTTTTTGTAAAAAAGGAACGTTATAATTGTTGTGACAACACTAATGGTCGAGAAGGTACTTATTATTGCTAAATATATTATTTTATTAACATACATGTATACATACAAACAAACCTACATTCAAACCACATTGTTTCTGGCCCACGGCACTATGTCACAATAAACGTAATAATATATTTTGTCGAGCAATGCAATGTCATTACGTTTACAAATATGTAGGCTAGGTATATGGTGGGATAGGAATCAATTGGTACATAGAGGTACATCAGGCCTCGCCTGTATTCCCAAATAGCGTTGATAATAATAATAAAATCCTTACTAAATTGTTTCTTACAATAATTATAATACAATTATCCTAGTAAAAGTTTAAGCTTAGGAAATGTTAAACACATTTTTTATGCATGGTCTAGGATAATCCTGTTCTAGCGTTCTAACCACAGAATAGATAAAATTGGTATTTTAACTGTTCTGTGGCTCTAACACATAGTTAGGTACTTATTTAACTAACAAGGCCACCCAAAACTCGAGTAAGACTGTTAATCCTATCAACGATATCCTTTATACTATACTTACAATAGTGACAGCCTTTCCACAAAAGATGGCGCCACGCTAGTTATGTCAGTGGATGCGCGAGAGTGCAGCAAAACGACGTGACTTGTTGACGGTGAGAGGTCACGAGCGTAAAGGTCTTTCCTGGTTGCATGACCGGCGGTTGTTTACCTTAGTGCATGGAAAAAAGTAGGACGTGTCGAACTAGAAGAGATTTTAGTGAAATAAAACGGATCTACCTACTCACGTTTTTATATCGAGATTATCTCTATATACTTACTTTTAAGTTTAAAATGAGAGATTCCATTTACATATATAGCTTTTTTTAATGAAATCAATGTTCTGTACAGAATTAAAATCTACATACGTCACCCCTAGGCAGAGCACACGAAACGCTAATTAGACATTATCCACGACCATTTAATTTTCACGTGTCGTAGCAATCACCCTGTCCTTTTTACATCTAAAATGCATTCCATAGCACTTTGGCAAACCTTGGGAACTTCGTGTACTTGGTAATCGAATCAGTAACAGGATTCATGCTTTAAAACCATTGTTTATCTTACGCTTCTTGGTTCCTCCCGACGAATCACCTTCCGTTGGTTTTATTGTTTGATGATCTGTAAGGACGTCCACGAAGCCAAAAGGTTATCTACAAGTTCTAAATGACTTTATCAGTGATAATGTTTCTTCAGTAACTCTTTACATACACAATCATCCTGTATTCGGGTCATACACAAATGTTAGTAAGTACTACCCCTTCCTTATAGCTACTAGCCCAAACAAATCGTAAGATTGGGCTTTAGGTTTAGGTAGCCCGTCGCCTAAAACACACCTTAATCTATTTCCTTAGTCACCACTTACCACATTCGCATGTAACTGGGTCTTTATTAAAAGTTGGTTCTCAATGAAAAAAATATTCTGAAAATGGAAAACCAATATTTTTATTCAAATAGAAAAAAAGAAACAAATATTTTTTTACATATTGGCAGAAATACAGCGCTGGTACCTTTTATTTCATTTAATTGTACATGGTCTTGTTATACAGGCAATTAGTCATAACAAAAACCGAACAATATACGTACACATTTTCGCACAGAAATTATATTCATAATCGTTATTATTTATGGCGATGTCCTAAGAATCTAGATTCGTATCAAAGGCGTCTGTCACTTTCTAATCACCGTGAGAATCATTTAGTTTCTCTTTCTTTTACACTCTCACTGTATATGGGAGATATTGATGATAGAGCGTGAGCATAATTTAGGTTTAAACACAGATGAAAGAGGTATAATAGTGACGGGTTGCTAGCTGGTCGTCTAAAGTATAGGTATAATAAGTACATATATAAAATCATGCCTGAATTCTTGTGATGTGTGTTGCAAACACTTCTAGTATAATTTTAGGCTTAAAACAGATGGAAGATATAATAGTGACAGGTTTCTAGCGTGACGCCTAAAGCATACATACATACATAAAATCACGCCAGTATTCCCAAACGGGGTAGGCAGAGCACACGAAACGCTACATAGACAAAACGTATTTCACGTTTGGTGGCCACTTCTAGCATCATATTTTTAGGTTTTGAGGTGACAGGTACAATAGTGACAGGTTGCTAGCCTGTCGCCTAAAGTATACCTTAACCTATGTCCTTAGTCCCCTCTTACGACATCCATGGAAGAAATGGAGAGGTGTTATTCTAAACCCGACACCTCACGGGGGGCTTAAAGCATACTTTAACTTACATATTTTCCTTCGTCGCCTCTTATGATTTCCATGGAAGAAATGGAGTGTCTAGAGCATACCTTAATCTATTTCCTTAGTCGTTTCTTATGACATCATTATAATAATATTCTATCTTTTCCATTTCTTTTAAGAAACGTGGTTGTAACAAGTTCAACGGGCGCATAGCGATGTTATTTGAACTTGTATGAAGGGAATAGTTGATTTGGAAATTTGGAATATTTTCTCACTGGTGCGGAGCTCTTCATGTCCAACTCGCAATTATTTTAGTTGATATTTATATTTTTAATGTAAAAATTAGTTAAAAGATATCTTATCTCTGGCGGATCCAACTTAGGACCGAAGAGATGGCAGCTTCCTCGCATAACAACGCATAGTAATGTAGCGCCCCAGCGCCACATTCGTCGAATAGCGGACTAAACGACCCTACATCGCGCTAACGAAGTTTCGATGATCGATTGCATAAATACAACTTCCAAGTTTCTCTCAGAGAACTTCGGTCCCCAGGAATAACGTCTACCTGCCTGGAGAGATCTCTCTTTTAGAGTCTTTCTTACAGCATTATTGCGATATAGCGAGGAAACGCTGCCGCTGCCAGTATCTTCGGGACTATGCATCTGAGTTGCCCTTTTTTAAACGCAGTTCCGTTTTTAGGTATTTTTTACGTTTTTAAATAAATTGTTCATTAAATATGTTACGTCGCACGAGTCTCTGAACATTCGGGAATGTGAGACAAATTCAGTGTCATTCTTACATACTGGTTTAAATTATGTCTACACGGTGTTGCCAGACAATGCCGCCACAGACAAAAGAAATTAGCATCTCCCCGACCTCGACCTTATTGTGCCGTGCGCCCGCCCCGCCCGCGCCTTTCGTTGGTACTTGCTCTGCCAGAATGTATAATTAAATGTCTCTGCATTCAGAATCGTTAATTACGTTAGTTCGCTGGCAAAGCAATTTAGGTAGTTGTTTTTTTTTCAATAATGTTTTTTTTAGTCTAATAAGACCAAGAAAATCAATTAAAAGCAATTATAAAAAACAAAACCAACAAAATAACGTTGATACTTAAAATATGACAACGGAACCTAGTTTTAAAGTTTTAGGATATGAAGCAGGAATGAAGATAAGATTTGTTTGATTAGGTTAAAGTAAAAGTTAAGGGACCTACCTACGGGTAATTAAATTGAATTGAAATAAAATAAAGTATTTAAGGTATTCCATACAAAAAAAATGTTTTTTGTAGTTTTCGGTACGGGTTCGAGCGCGAGCCCAACTCGTACTTGACCGGTTTTTCTATTTTTTTTATTTCTGTAACCATTCGAATTTTAACACGTTAAACGCCATGGGGGTCACCGGTGACCTCACCCTTCCTCTATCATAGCGCCATGGGGGTCACCGGTGACCTCAACGTATAGTCATATTCAAACTACTTTTTCTCGCCGCCGGCCATACTGACTGTTACTTTATTCGTACTCCGTGACCGGCACGGCGCTGTAGAACTATACTGCGCAGTGGGACAAACATACCTTGTAAGGAATTGGAAAAATGAAAGATAGCGAAAAAATAAACCAAAATAAAAATTCAGGATATATAATTCAAATTAGTCTTTATTATTTAAACGAAAATTAGCAGTCTTTATTTTTTAAAACATAAAAATCAGTACTGCACTACTGGTGTAGCGGGTGGCCGGCGGGGTGGCCGCGCGGCGCCGGGTACCGGAAAATGTATTTTCTGTATTTGTACGCCATGGGGTGCATCGGTGACCTCAGCTATGTATTTGACTGTAACTATGTAACCCATGTACAGAATTGAATAAAACTTATTTTCTATACGTATCGTAACATAATAAACAAATTACGACCAAAAGTATTTTTACGATTTTTATTTTTTGCTATCGGCGTTTAACGTGTTAACTATCAGTCACTCACGTTACAAACGACTGAATCTCTTTCATTCACGAAACCAAGTCCCTCCTCTTAAAAAATACGGATAACTCACGTTATAAATCGAGTTTAGCTCGACATGTTTCGGACTAATCCGTAGTCCTTCATCTAGGAGCCGCAGCAGCTGCTGCTGCCAAACGCGAACTGCGCGCCTCGGCTCTCTTCATTTATAACGTGAGTTATCCGTATTTTTTAAGATGAGTGAGTCTCACGGTAGTTTAATGTTATACCAAGTCCCTCCATTAAATATTCAAAAGTGAAGGCAATAAAACTAAAACCGTAACAACTAACACGTAAACTGCACTTTCTATTACGACTCATTTATCGGACCACCAACCGATTTACGATTAATCGTATCGATACGGACAATCGAATATGTAACGATTTAAATCGCAGCATTACGATTATAATGCGATTGGAGTCGTGACAGAGTGCTGATTGAATTACGGTCATGTTTCATACACTTCCGGTTGGTCCAGGACCAGGACCCAGTACCTACATTAGCTAGGGGTAGGCAGAGCACAAAACACACACACAAAATATAGACAAAACTATGACGATTTTTTTAAGTTTTGAGTTGGCAGCTATAATTAATTAGTGACAGGTTGCTAGCCCGTCGCTTAAAATATTACATACATATACATACATATTCTCACGCCTGTAATCCCAAGAAGGGTAGGCAGAGCCCATGAATTCAAAAATCCAGTGCCACGTTTAGCAATGTCAGGGTAACCAGATGGTTAAAACGTGATATTGCAGTGACAGGTCGCTAGCCCGTCGCCCACAATACACTAACCCTTTCCCAGAGTCGACTCTTACGACACCCACGGGAAGAAAGGGGGAGGTGCTATTCTAACCCGGCACCACACGGACCTAAACTATTCTTTAACGTAATTCCTTAGTCTGCTCTTACGACTACCATGGAAGAAATGCAGAGGTGTTGTTCTAACCCGACACCATAAGGGAAAGGGAGCCATGTTCAATGAACCTTACTCGAGGCAGCATACTAGCGCTTATCCCCGGTTTAAACGAACAAACATTTGTTGTCTCCTTCACCCACGCTTGGTTCGTGCGAGTCGAGCGAGACTTTTTCTTATGTTGGGGTTAAAAATAGCGTGTTAATATAGCTGTATTGTATGTACTGCATTAAACGTACAAGAGAATTTTTTTAACAATTGATAATAAAATGTCGTTTGACCGTTCACCGGTAGATGAAGCAGTTAAATTCGCAATAAATATCCAAAATGGCGCCTAACGACCACAATAATCTGCCACCAGATAATTTTATTGCCAAAACGACCCCGGATTTTCACACAACTATAATTCATTACATAAACTTAAGCATAATTTGTGTACCCTTGAAAACAAATGTTATAAAATGTATTGTCTGTCGTATCTGTGACCTAACAGGACGTAAGAGATAATGCCATTGCATAAATCATTTGCAAAATTGCGTTTAGTTCCCGCGGTCCGAGATCGTGAATGATAAGGTCGGTATTACTTGAGCTAAGTTGGTATTATTTGGCTACAAGTTTGCAAAAAAATCCATGCATTTGTCTGCTGGGGATATTTATGTAAAAGATAATATACAACTTTTTTATCTGTTTGTTTTTACTAGTGTCCGACCGAAGGTACAATTCTGGCCGAAGCCGAAGCCGAAGCCGATTAATCGGCTTTCATCAAAACCTTCGGCTGAAGCCGAAGCCGAAGCCGAAGGTGTGTTGACCCCATGTTGACCCTAAGAAATACGAGAATTTGCTAATAGTAAAAAAATACGGCAATAAATTATGCGCAGTTTTAGTTTCTAAATCAAGTGTGACTATGTTGTTATGTTGCCTATGTGTTGTCAGTAATTTATATAATTAACTGCAAGTAAATAATGCGATCGGGCCGGCGAACTCGCTCTGGCATCGTTTGTTCAATTTCAAATCACGATTTGCAAACCTTCGGCTTCGGCCAAAGCTTCGGCCAAATTTTGGCCGAAGCCGAAGGTTTGGCCGAAGGTGGTTTTTTTGGCCGAAGGTGGCCGAAGCCGAAGCCGAAGCCGAAGCTTCGGTCGGACACTAGTTTTTACTGATCACCAATAGGTAATATTGGTGGTAGACATGGTCATAAAGTCATAAGATCAAGCAAATAGCCTTTTCATTTGTAAAGTAAATGTTTACTGTTGTTTTATACATTGTTGTGGTCCGCTTACAATAAAAAAAACATTTACCTCATTACAAAAAAAGTTGGCAGTTATGTTTTAGCTTATTTGTGACTTGGCTACAGCTTTGCGAAAATTTGACGCACGAACGCGCGAGCATTTCTCAAAACAAAATTGTCAGACCACTTTGCACATAGGTAGCTAAAATTAACTATACCTACCACTGCTTTACCAAAAAGCTGCATAATCAATAGGGTATTTGACAACACTAAAAATTAACTATAATTTGAGGCCATCCTAACAGATTATAGGAAAATCAAATACATTTCGCATTCTTTTGATAAAAATATTATGCATTTTTAGAGGATTTTGTTTGATTAATTTTTTACCCTCCACTTATCAGTCAACGGGTGGTTCAGCACCACGTTTTAGTTAAAGTTTCCAGTTATAACAAACTAACAATACCGTTCAATCAAGATCGTAATCTATGAAAAGTAAAAGTTTAATTTCCAGCACTATCAATTTCATCTATGAATTATCCATTAGTATCCATTATTCTATACTGAGAGAGCGAAACTTAGTTCACTAGGTTTTCTTTTGTATTTAAGATACGAAGTTTCAATTAACATAAAAATTATCAGTTTAAACTCAAGATATGGAATCTTAAATTAGTTTAGGTACATAACATTTAATTTGATTACAGGCGTGATGTTTATGTAAGTATGTATGTGTTTTGCTCATAATATGTTAACGAGTATATTGGACTAGAAAACTACATCTACGTAGGCAATTAGTTGAATGTTTTTAACTTTTTTTCCGATTTATTTTCGCCTGCCCAAAAACTTGAATACTTATTTATCTGGAACAAGATTTAACACGATGAAAAATAAATCAGCGTTTGTAGATATTAGTTATCTAGATTTTTATAGCTTTGTGTCGGGATAGAATACCTCTCCATTTCATCCGTGGGTGTCATCAGAGGCGACTATGGAAAAGGGTTTCGGTATGCTTTAGGCGACAGGCTAGCAAGTCTAGCAACCCGTCACTAAGTCACTATTATACCTCTTTCATCTGTTCTCAAACCTAAAATTACAAGTGGCAGCGAAGCGTCAAATACTCATAATCATGGTTTTGTCTCTCACGTTTTGTGTGCTCTGCCTACCTCGGATGAGAACACAGGCGTGATTGTATACGTGTATATGTATGTCGAAGACAACGTAATGATGAGTTTATAGATTTGTATGGAGTATTCAACAACTCAAAACCTAAAAAAAATTGCCAGAAGTGGCCACGAAACGTGAAATAGTCATGGTTTTGTCTATGGAGCATTTCGTGTGCTCTGCCTACCCCATTTGGGAATACCGGCGTGATGATGTATGTATGTAACTCATGTATGGTGACAGTAAACTCATGGTAACCATGGTACAAGGTACAGCCTCAGCTAAACCGGTGTCTCATAATAAGATTATGCGCGTTGCGCGCTAGCATGCTCCACATAGCGCCCTTCAACCGGTCGTTGCGTAAGCGCTGTCTGCGGTGTGCTAGGGATGCCTACTAAAAAAAATACCATTTTCAATATAACTGGAAGTGTACAGTCACGAACAGGGATTGTTGAGCCACTTGCCACTGTTCGCAATTTAGACGTGTAATCAATGACCGATGTGACCGACTAGATGTTAGCTATTGGATTAGTATTACACGACCAACTTACAAACATAGGTAAGTGGCTCAACAATCCCGGTTCGGGATGGTACACTCGAATCAATAGATTGCTGACCCGTCAATTCCGTCATATAACCTGTTTAAATTTACGTCTTTGTCACATTGCTTTGCTCTACATTGGAAACCTTATTGTGACAATGTACTACGATGGGTCAAAATCAATTGATTTGACCGTGGTGTAAGTGAAAAGTATGTTGCAATATAAAACTTTGCGTCCTCCTTTTACCTAAATATTTTACACGTTCAAGACTTTCAATAAAGCGTTCATACCGAATTTCATTGAAATAACTTCAAAAACGGCAAAGTTTCATATTAATTTAACACCCCGCACCCCCTTAGGGGGTGAATTTTAAAAATCCTTTCTTAGTGCTCCCCTTCGTTATAAAAGGAAGCCCTGTGCAATATTTCAAGTTTCTAATTGCGAATTATCAGTCAGTCAGTCAGGTTCTTTTTTTATATTACGAGTAATAATATTTGAATAGAATTTTGTGGCGGGCAACCCTGTTAGCCGCTGGTCGGGCCCGCATACCGAGCCATCGAAAGTAACAGCCTGCATAGTTAATAGGGAGTCGTTAAGGAATCTTTCTATAGTTAGCTTAGGCTGAGTACCTGTAGTCCAATCTACTAATAGGTTCAACCAAGCGAGAATAAAAATCGATCTTTTAATGTCACTCTTTACTCACAAGTAGAAAAGCAAGTAAGAGTGACTTATTTGAACCCTAAATTATTTATATTCTAGTTTAGTTGAAATAACCCTAAGTCTCTACGCTTCTTGGGAGCAAATCTTAAAAATTATTGATGATTAATGAGGTAGAGTTCTTTCATTGTGACAACAGTACCTACAGTACAGTACAACTGTTTACATTTTTTTTACTGTGCAAAAAAAAGCGAAAATTTCCTTGCTGTCATCTATTTCAAAGAACAAGTAATCGATCTTATAATAATGTTTTTTTCGTACCTACTTCGTTCAGGAAGCAGGTTAAAGTACCTTTGCTAAAGTTGCTTCCGAAACGCGAAATAACTTACTAGTTATGACTACTTACTTCAACTACTTACTTTCATTTCGTGTGCTCCGTCTACTTCTTTTAGGAAGGCAAGCTTCATTCTATGTACCTACCTATTGTGTATACATACATGCTTAAACACTGCTTTAAAACGTGCTTAAAACAATGCATCAAGTAAATCAATTGATCACAAAAGTCCACTGGAAACTCCTGCGTGGCGCAAGCACTTTCGACACCTTCAGTTAGCACTCATTGTCCCATTAGTTACCCAACAGCGCCTTATAGAGAGGTTATGTTAGCGGACGTCTCGTGAGCCGTATACCAAATAGCCGAGCTAAAGAAAGGGTAATGTTTTGGGGTGGATTGTAGCGTGGTGTCGGGTGTCGGGTTTAGAATAACACATCTTCGTTTCTTAAAAAGATGTTGGAAGAGGCGACTAAAATAGGTTATGGTATTTTAGGCGGCAGGCTAGCAACCTGTGTCTATTATACCTCTTAGCTTATAACCTAAAAATTAAGCTACAGTGACTACGAAATGTATAGTCATGGATAATTTGTCTGCGTAGTAGCGTTTTGTGTGCTGCTCTGTTTAGATACCCCAATTTGGAAATAAGCCTGATCCATATATGAATCTAAAGGGGTGTATCGTGAAATTAAGCGAATTGGGACGAAACTAAAATTCGAAAAACATTTGAAAGGCTTTTGATACCTTTTCGAGGATTCTGAACCAAAATATTTAAGAGAATATTATGGCGTGACTAAGTCCGTCTAGAAACAAAAAATATTTTTATTTAGAGCGAATTTTGAGAATTAATGAAAAATTAACTTGTATTCCAAATCCATCGGTTCCCTTCGCGACACGAAATGAGATGTGATTTTGGAAAATTTGAAATAAAAAAATCATTCATCAAATTAAGTAGAGATCTGTCCTTATTCGGACCGTTTTAATAGACTATTCAAAGATAACTACCGATGCCAATCCATTTTAGAATGAAGTACCAAAACTTCGCACTTGACTTCGATTTAAAATAGGCAATTTGCTCCAGCAATTTCAAGATCAAATCAACGCACGGTTCTCGCCACTGAACTTTACTTCCGACCTTACGGCTAATAAGAATAAAGACCGTTATTAGCTTATCTACCGTTGCATCATAATAACGTACGGACAGATCGGCTGACCTTTGAGTTATTGTATTGGATTGTTATTTGCATTTGCATGAGAATGGTTAAGACATTTGGAACTTGGTGAACCGGTTGCATTGTTCGGTTTTAAAACCAGTAGTTGTGTGACATCAATCAAAACAGTTACCAGTTCTGTTGTCATTTCAAATTGAGTAGGCAGAGCACACGAAACGCTACATAGATAAAACCATGACTATTTCTCGTTCCGTGGTATGTGGCTACTAACTTTTTTCCTTAGACATTCACGGATGAAATGCAGAGGTGTTATTCTAAACCCAACCACGGGGTCGTTTGCAACCCTAAGCGAAATTGTTTTTACAATTAAATAAATAGATAAGAAGATATTGTAATCAGATTGAAGGAAGTTTGCGTAAAGGAGTAAATGGATGAAACAAGGGTGTAAGTAGATCTACAAGGGAAGTAGGTTAGGGCAGGGTCGAGGGCGCCCTCGAAGAACGTATATCGACCAGATCGGCGATGTTCTGAAAAGAGATCAAATTAGAAGTTCCCGAAACTGTCGAGCATGACGAGTCCCAAGTTCATGTGAACGAAGCAAGAGAAATATGTTAGAATAATAAATGTCTCTGTCTACCCCATAGAAAATAGGGCGTGATGTTTATGTTAAATAAGTCAAAGAGTTATGCAATTTTTTTACAAGAGTGTTGATGTTAGATTAGATGTTATAGCTTGAACTAGATTGGTACCAAAGTTAAACAAAGTCCTCTAACTTCGCCCGATTTTGGAGGTACTTCTAAAACCATGGTAAATACTGTAAAAGGTCGCCTATTCAACAGGCTAGAAGCTGAACATATTTTCTGATGCATATCTTACCTTATTCGTGTAACTGTTACGCTACATAAATACATAATAAACTAAATGATCCCAACAATAAATACTCTACCAGTCTCCGCACAGACAATGCTAAAATTGTACCGTCTCCATTCGAGGACAAGCCATCCAATAATTTCCTAAATACGCAATAGCTTAAGCACAGTCTAGTACCAAGCATCCTTAAAAGTAACCACGAATTTACTGTAACACCAAACCAAATTGTTACGACGGCAAATTGTCCAATTCATCGAACACTTTACGCCCAGTATTTTCGGACAAAGCGTAAACAGAAGTTACTTCACTGTAGCGACGGACAAAACAATTATTTCCATATATAATCAAATATTACCACTGAGCTTTGAGAAGGTCGTTGTTGTGAAACGGTGTTCCAGACGCCATCGCCTTTGGCCCATCCATTGTTGCCGTGGTGTGAATAAAGCTTTGTTCTGTGTTTCACACTACAGTATTCTGAAACTCATAGTTGTGCATTTTTTATTCGAATCATAGTGTGTGTTGCTGGGCTTAAAAACCTCCCAATATCGTCCATGAATATTCGTTAGTGGCGACTAAAGGATTAGAATCTTCGAGTCGAATCGTTTCTTCAGTTTTGCCTAACCCTTAGCGCTATTGTCTAACGCACCAAGAATCTAAATCGTGTTTAATTAGACAGCTTCAGTGTCAGTTCGCTTTGAAATGTATCAATTTCAAAGCGATTTTTGAATTCAACTGTCAAATTATACACGACTAGCTTTCCGCCCGCGGCTTCGCCCGCGTGGAACTCGGTTATATTGCGGTATAAAGCACAACTATACTATAAGAAAACTTCTCGTTTCAAACGATACACAGCGCCATCGATCTATCATCTATCGATCGATCATCGATTGGTATCGATCTATCATCGATTGATATCGATCTATCAAGCAAACTATATTTTTGTTTTCCCTCGGGAACATCAATTTTTTCCGGGATAAAAAGTAGCCTATTACTTAATCCGGAGTTCTATCTTTATGTCTGCAAAATTTCAAAGCAATTGGTTCAGTAGTTACGGCGTGAAAGCGGAACAAACAAACAAACAAACAAACAAACAAACTCACTTTCTGACTTATAATATTAGTAAGGATAAGGATTTAGATTTTTGGTGCGTTAGACAATAGCGCTACCGTTTGTGAATACAGGCTTGAAGTTATATTTAATTAGGGGTCGTTTCAACCGGACGAGAAGAAGACGCTCATTATGCGCTAGTAAATGGGTGTTCCGAATTAAAAAAAGTTGGCAAAAAGTGATTTATTTCAACTCTGAATTATTTTCTCGTTTGGTTAAATCAATCTTATTACTCTTATTACTCTTTATATCTTTATTCTTTATTTTGCGAGGGAAAATTATCGATAGCCATCGCAACTGTATCTGAGTGAATTACCTAAGCAATTTAATAACAGAACTGTTTTCTTTTCAGGTAAGTACCAGCCTACAACCTACAAGAAACATTAATCAAAACGAAACAGGAACCCGGACTTCAGTATTTAAATATATTACACTTAGTACAGACACTAAGGAAATAGAACCTCATATGCAATTGCAAATAAATATTGGTAATTACAAGTAAAAACACTGATCGTCGATATCCACTTAGCCCAATCAAAGGTCAAATCTTAAAAACTAAACGCAAAATTATCGGCGCATCTAAACATAAAAATGCCGGAAACAATTAACCTGCCTATTAAGCATTCGACAAGACAATGCAAAAATAATAACAGTGTTCAAAAAATAGGTAAAGGTTTTAAACATGTTTTATGCAAACCAGCTGGGTCATTGTCAAGCCTGGCAATTTTTTTCGCCAAAAAAT
>BHDV01030653.1:0-13455 GCA_005406045.1 Adoxophyes honmai
AATCGAACTGAGAACCTCCTTTTTTTTGAAGTCGGTTAAAAATACTAATGGTATTGTATCAAATTTCAGATCCATAAGAAACCTCCAAGCCAAACTGAAAAGTCAGCAGCAAGCACAAGCACAAAGAGAAGAGGTATGTGTCCTGCAACTACAAAACTTTCTAACACTATACCATTTTACTAACTTAAAGTCAATAACATAACTTCTAACGCATTAAATTGTTACTAAATCGGAAACTAACTTGTATGTGCATTGAGGCAAGCAAGACTTTATTAATCAGATCTGATAGAATTTCCATTTATCTTGGTATTACAATTGTTTTAAATTACAATAGTTTCTTCATTGTAACTAATGAAATCTATTAAAATTTGCTTTATTTGGAGTTCACTTTCAATGGAATAAAATTTGTCTCACCTATGCTAAAGATTCTGAAATGGAATTAAATATCAAATATCAAAACACAAGAAGATAACAAAAGAAGAAAGATTTACTTTTTCAATTTTGTCTAGAATGTTCTACTGACCAGTTACTAACGGATTAATGGATGTAAAAGTTTTTCTGTCTTGTACATTTTGTACTGAAAAGAATTTTATTACTGGATCCATAAAATAAATGTGATAATTATGTTTTTCTTGGTTTCTTACTAACACTTTAAAGTACCATTTACGGTAAATACTTTTAAAACACATCGCTGGCATTTAAAGCGTCAATTGTAACCAGAATCGCGCGTACAAATTTTATTTCAATGCCGACCTCCCCTAACTGCCACTGCCTGTTGCGCCTAACCCAGGACTAACCACTAACCCCTTGTTTTCTCCGCAGGCTGGACCCGCCGGTTTCCTCAAAAGCTTTTTCTAAATTAGTCCTTCGCACCAAGACTGTCATTCATTTATTTGCTCTTTCGTTTGTTTCTTTGACCGTCGATCCGGGTAGCGTCTCCTCGTCTGTCGGTAGACGATCACAAGTAAGCTTTACTCACGCGATTTCGTGTTAAGTAATGTTATCGATATTTGTATTGAGTATATTATAATGAAGTGTTCAGATAATAATTCCTCTCTCGTGGTCGCTACCGAGTGCCCGAGACCTCTCGAGTTGCAAGCACACAACTAAGATAATTATTAGTTTAGCGATAATTTTTAAGTGATGTTTAAAGAAATCTAATAATCGTGTTCAGCGGGAATTATTTTTTAAGTATTGATAAAAACAATTGTAAAACTGTTAAGTAATCATGTATCTAGATAGATCGAGTAAGTTGTCCACTAGTCGATGTTACCCAGCTTTCAATCTTGTTATGCGGATGTCATGAACTTAATAAAAGTAAACTATGTTGACCTTCGAGTTATTTTTGATTTTGTTGTTGAATTTTGTTGTTGAAGTAAAAACGGGCTGTTTATTGATTTTGTTTTGTTTCTTTTTTCTGTCGTCTCCCCTCACACGGTAGGAGCTGAGTCAGTCGAAGCAGGGAGAGCTGGCGGCCATGAGTGAGTTGGCGCATGCGTTAGCGAGGGCCGACGCTTTGCGCTCTAAACTCGAAGAAGGCAAAATGAAAATCATAGACCTAGAGATCGAGCTGAACGAAACCTCGCTGATTCTATCGGAGGTGCTCAAAATATCCGACAGCCAAGAGCTGACTAAGATCAAGAAGAGCAAAAGCTTCTTCGAACTGCAGAAGAGTGGTAAGGTAGTGGATAGGCTAGACAGAGGCAGGTTCAGTAGGAGTTTCAACGACCTGGACGTCTTGCATCTGGCTGAGAAGTCCAACGAGAAACCGAGTATGCACAAACTGGCTAGGAAGATCAGCAGCCTGTCAAAGGAGATTGCGATGAAAAACTCGAAGATAATCGAGCAGCAGCGATGCGTGTCGATACTAGAGGAAGCGCTGCGCGAGAACAATAATATAGCGGAATTCGAACAACTTCTGGCTGTTGTCAGAAGCAAAGATGAGAGGATTACTGAATTAGAGCAGATTATAAATAAGAAATCTGGTACAATGGCCGCGGACTATAAAGACAAGAGAATACTGGAATTAGAAGACGCCCTGAAAGAGTCCTTTACGATAGCTGCGGAGAGAGAGAAGGTTTTCTACGAGGAAGAACAGAGGAGAATAGCTACATTACAGAAGGTAACTATTATACTATTCTGTTTAATGTTTTTATTAGTAAATAGGTACGATGTTTTCCACATTGAAATAATATAAACAACGACAATAGCAACCAACCAAGCAAAACTTTAAAAAAATAATGAAAGAGGATTTACTTAACAGATTTATGTGGGGAAGTGTGAACGTGTGGGTCGGATAGGAAAGGCCTAGGCTTGGATGGACGCACTGTGACCTTTTTTTTTAAAATGGTCAAAATAAAAAATAGCTCCCGAAACCTACTAGTATGTATGGGATGATTTACAAATGTGGATAAAGCGAAAGAGATATGTTAGGAATGTAGCAATTAGAACAAAGCAATCCCCCCTGTAGGAAAGAGAAATGGCATAATGTATGTACCCCACAAAAAACTCCCTTATTTCATACAATAATACATGGAAAACCGCCTAGATACCTATGCGCCGTCCAGGAAATTGACACCGTACCACTTTGAACCTTTTCATAATGAGTTTGATTATTTTTTTATTAGTAGGTACACTTAGTATGGTATGTCACAGTGACATTTCTTGTAAAAAGGTACAAAGTGGCACAGCTATCAAATTCTTTGACTGTACTGACATTTTCAGATGAGAAAGATGGAGCAGCGTATCCGATCCCTCCAGAACGCGTCGGTCCTGAACTGCGAGACCTGTTCCTCGGTGCTGAAGCGGCTGAAGCATCTGGAGGGCGCCCTGCAGGGCTGCGAGGCCAAACGGGACGCCGCGGTGCGGACTCTGGCGCATGTCATGTAAGTAACAGGCCCTGTGCAGACGACAGACTATCCGCGACGTACTTTTTAGTTTGAAAATAGAACCTATGAAATTATATGCAGTAACGCACACGACGCGCAAAAAGTCCGGCGCACATTGCACACAATCCAAGCAGACTTTTTGTGCTGCAGACTCGATCGCACAAAGTCTGTAGTCTACGCTACCCCTTGCAGTGTAACGAGATGAATCTCATTTCAGCGGGATGGGATTCCAATAGAGAGATCGCTCCAAGCAAATGTTATGCTTGGGGACCGAAGTCCACAGAGAGGAAGTCGGAATTTGTATTAATGCAACCGTCCATCGAAACTTCGTTAGCGCGATGTAGGATCGTTTAGTTCGGCTATTCGACGAATGTGGCGCTGGGGCGCTACAGTTCGCTGTCTAATTTCGCCGTATCACGCTGCTATGTATATTTAACTGACTATCCAAAAAAATTACACTTCTCCCATTTCACCTTTCAAGCGTCGATCCTTTGTAGACTACAGGCAATCTGTCTTTAGTGACATGGTTTAATTTTAATCTGTGAGAGTGATCTTCTTAGTTCGAATTTCGTCGAGCACTCAATCCTTAATCTTAGCAAAGAAAACTTAATCATGGTCTTTATTTGCGTTGGTAGACTCCAGAACATTGTATAACCAACTTGTATAAATAATATTTTGACTTCGATTTTAAAGAATTTTCTTTCTCCTGATTCTAGTCAAGATATACTGAAAGGGGCGATCAGTGAGAAAGACTCGCAAATAGCCGAACTGGAGATGACGGGGGTGCTAGGCGAGAGCGAGACGGCGCGATGCGACTCGCTGAAGAACGAGCGGGACAGACTGCTTGACAGGCTCAAGATTGAGGTAAAAATTGAGGATACGTTTTTTATTTTTATTTATAAGTAAACAATTAATCTGTGGCCGTGTGGTGTCGGCATAGAATAACACCACTCCATTTGTTTCGTGGATGTCGTAAGAGGCGACTAACGAAATTGACATTTCATTCAAAAATCAAAAGCGTACAACAGTCACAATCATGGTTTTATCTATGTCACGTTTAGTGTGCTCTGCCTACCCCATTTGAAAACATAGGCGTGATTGTATGTATGTATGATACATAATTCGATTGTAAACCTGTTTCAGAACGAACGCATAATGGAAGTGCAGCGCGTCATGTACCAGGAGCCCATGGTTGCCGAAGAGAGCTCGCTGCCCGACCTGACGCTCGCGGACGAAATGATCGCCGTCGACAATGTAATATACTGGGTACACGTTCACTCTATAGAGGCTGGTTTGGGCTTAAATACAGCCAATACGAGTTTTTGGATGAAATTGCTACACTGGAGGCTCAAAACAGATACAAAACACGAATACAACCCGTACGAATTAACTGTGCACCTTGCGCTGTGACGCGCAGTAATAGCAACCGGAGATTAGACGTATTTAGACGATGGAAACGAGAAAACGCGCAACGGTAACAAAGATGCTATCGCTACTGAACGCTTGCGGCGAATGCGGGGCAGCAGGAGAGGGGTCGCATTCCAGCGGAGTGCACAGTTAATTCGTACGGGTTGTAGGTAAAGAAGTCAATCTCCATACAAAGCGCGCTCGAGGAACGCACAGACACGATATCTCGGAACAGTTGGGGCCAGTCCGAGCGCGGTTGCCGTCCGCTTGAGACGCGCGTTTGTGATTGATTCTGTAACCTTTTAAAGAGTTACTGTGAAATTGTAACAAGTATCCTAAATGAAAAGCCTTGAAGAATGAAAATTTATGACTCTTTAAAATATAATAATCATTTCGCCAATCTCAAAATAGATATGGTGTCTGTATGACGGATTTATTTGTGCGCTGCTCAAGCGCACTTTGTATTTACATTGATTTCTGTACCTATCCGTCTTAAGCTGGATATCTTGTTTTAGAGTTGACAACTAACAACTTAGTACACATGCAATCTATTTCAAGAAAACCGCAGGATCATAGTGCACTCAAGATGCACATATTTTTTAAAAAGTGGTTATGCGCTAGACAAAATGGCGGTAAATTTAGCAGTATGCGGTCGCCGCATACGGCATACGGTGACCGTATCGGTGTAAAGGATACGGTAGTCGACCGCATTCGGCGAACGTCAGCTGTCACAGCCAGACTAGTTGACGGCGGCCGGCGGACAGCCTAATGTAAAGACGTCGTTTGGGCAACGCGCGCCAACCGCATTACGTGGACGACTTAGTGTTTCACTTAACGCAATATAATAGCTTGATTTGGGTCTCCAGCTGATAAATAGTTGACGTTAATAGCAGAAGGCACTGGGTGTACGCTCTGTATACACTTAACTTTCATTACATTTGGAGATAAATTATTTGTGGCACAGATGAATGAAGTAATTTTACTAAGTTATTGATCATGGCGTTACTTTAACATCGATGGCGTGTAAAAAGGAAGTCATCAGGATTATGAAATGGTAAAATTGTGTCACTGCCTACCTGGGATGTTAGTTGATTCATCGAAAGTTGGTACACATTTCATTTCAAAAGCGGCACGTAAAAATATTTTGGGTGGACGCCATCTTGACAGTGACACTTGAATGTTATGTCAAAAGTCACAGATAAGATATACTTTAACGGATACTTTTTAATTATGAATTGGATCTATTTTATGATACACGAGATTAACTAAAGCATATTATTATGCCTGTAGCCATCAAACTAAGAGTGCAATAAATCTGTGAGTATTTCCTGTGTACGCTCTTCTTACCTATAAATATATTCCACTCCTCTTTTTTAATACTAAAGGAGCGCTTTCGTGGTAAGTGTGGTATTGTGTTAACAGATCTCACGATATTTTTGTAACTGAATAGACCACAAAGTCATAGCGTAAACAAAATAGCGAATCCCATTCAACTTGAGTGTACTGGTTGAAAATTATAATTTCGAATTTGGAACGCCTTTTGAATTCGATTGGAAGATATATGAAAAAGCATTCGACGCAGGCGTTTTTCAAGAGGTTTAACTCAAGTTTAATATTGCTCGACATTTCTTTTTAAATATTTTACATCTAATATAAAAATGGCGGAATATTTCTATTACCCCAGAATCCTATAGTCAGTCCGTCCAACTTGATATGCCACCATTTATGGAGGTAAGTGAGTGTGATGATGGAACTTGACAAGTTTTGTTTTTAAACCATGGACATAGATTTTGAAGACTAGAGACGAACTAATCCGTATCTCTCTTTTGTCTGCCCAGCGTGTAAGTGTGAAAAAGCATTTCACTCGCATTTTCTTCTACAATTTACATAGCATAGTGGGCATGATATTTACGGTAACAAGTCTATGTCCATGAATGATTTTCAAATCCTTAATCTTGTTTGTGTGCGTGTTTGCGTGTTTCTAACTTAAGACTAACGCCATTAGAGGGCAAGACTTAATCGTGAAAGATCAAAAGGTTTATACTTGAGATCTTTTTGCGTTTCTTTGACCAGTAATTTAAAAGACCTTGAGACTTTAATGATAAAATAGAGGTACTACGTCTTTGAGTAAGAGGTGCAACCTATTTTTTATTCCAGTAGAAGCCAGAGGAAATTAGGTTCATGCAGCCAAGAGATTCAGCAGATAAAAAAAAAAACAATCTTTTCAACTCAATATAACTCAACATATCTGGTGTGGATAAATCTTAACCCTGGCTGTCTCATCGAAATACAGTCGTTGAGTTACATAAATAGCAATGGATCTAATATATTGTTGCCAAAACCTCCACTTTTTTACTTTTCAGCCACCGATGTACCAGTAGGTACTCCGATAAAAAAAAACACATCTACACAACCTATCCCCTCCATTACTAGCAGGTTACGAGCTCAACAACAGTAGGTCCTCTATTTTGCTGGTCAAGGAAAAACTCCTCATGACTTGCCAATTTAGAAAAATGTTCAAACGACGTTATTGTGTTCTTAGATATAAGTTTAGAATATTGACATTTAAGAGCATTTTCGATCACGAATATGAATATCTTAGCTCAAATATCGGGTATATTTAAAAGCAATAGCTTAGCTTTAAAAGATACTAAGCTTTTTAAAAACGACACTAAGTATGTTAAGAAATTAAGGCACATTTTTTAAATGGCCGCTTGCTAATTATAATTATAAATATTATTATAATCCAAACTAAGTGTAATAAACAACGATCATTATTTAAAATTCACATGAAAGTAGAGACGGATGCTTACGAAATAATGAGAGCAATATCCCAGCTTTACTTAACGTAGTCTAAATTAATTGATTTGTCCTGATGTTTTTAATAAAAAAAAAAAACTTTTTAAAGCACGAGACTATAGTATACCTATCGATATTCTATGATTTTACATTAGAGCTAAAACTCTGACGGTAATTATATTACTGTGGGGCTTTCAAAAATTCTAAGTTAACTTGGAAAAAATTTAACCTTTGGTGTTTTCGAATTGACTCACATGTTGTGTTTCAGGACGAGGACATCCCTGCAACAGTGCTGTGACGTCACAAAGCTAAGTCTTACGTTTTCTGGCAGTAGTCACACGCACCCATCTCATCCGCTACCTTACCATCGCTTATCACTCCAGCCTGAAAAACGCCCCAACAAAAAAACGAATTTCGCTTGCTCAGAACGCGTCCAGATTTCAAATTTCGAACTGACTTTGTTCTGTAAATAAATGAGTTATTTATTTTTAAACTTTTGTTTTTTTTCGTTTGTCGTCTCTTGTGCCTGTGTTTTTATTTCGCAAGGTCTCGAATGAATAAAATAAACGATATTTTTTTAAACTGAATCGAACCAATGATTTGTAATTGATTATACTTACCTAATGCACTTGTTAACGAATTGTATACCTTTAGAGCAATAATTTTAATCTTACCAATACCTATTCTAGAAAATTTTCCACACTCGGTGTCTATTTTTATCCTATTGCTTAGTAAAATATATAACTGTTTTACAGCCTCAATAGTATTTATTAGGTACACGAAATTGTTTCCAGTAATAGTTAAAATTATTTAATTATTAAAACCATAAAGGATGTAGGCGAATTGAAATTTCTAAATCTAGTGTAGGAAAGAGATACTTTTATTTATTTATAGCGAATTATGTACTTCTATAATTAAAAACAGTGCGACATGTTAATTATCACAATGGTGTTATAATTATTATTGCATTTAAATTTTATTTGGAATGACAAATAATTTCAAAAATAAACATATCATGCACAAAATATTTATGGGTGAAGAAATGCTGGCTGCATATCATTATGGAACTATGACAAAATTAGACTGTCCAAAGGTTTACAAATGCCAAAGCTAACAATGAAATATTATCAATACAATGTATCAAAAGGTCTAAGACTTTGGTCTTAATTCAAAGAAAATAAAACTTTTATACTATGCTTTTGTCAATATATAAGAGAACATAGATTCATTAATAATTTGACCATTCGATTTCTGATAGCATTTGGAACAACATGGTACATAATGTCTCTATGTGTGTTAGCTACTGAGACGTGTTGCCAGTAAAATTAACTCTAATTTTGACATTTGTAAACATTGGATTGTAGCTTCTTATAATTGTGTAAACTTTTAGGAAAATGTTGAACTATTTTTGTGAAACCAAACGTTAGCGGGCGTTTGTAACATTTTCTCTCTTTCTTTAACATACTGAGTGAAAAAGATAGGAGATGTAATAAACGCCTGCGCTAACACGCTTGTAAGTCAATCAAAGCACTGCCTTATTCTAAGTATAAAAGTGTATTTTCCGTTAAGCGACTGTCCTGCTCGCACCACTGCTAAAGTAGGAGATAAAATGAGACAGCTGGTTGTCTGAGCTACGTCTTGCAGCATTGCACTAACAAACGGGCTGGTAGAAGGGGTGAACAGAGTAGTTACAAACTGATGGTTTGGCTTGAGTTTGACAAAAGGAATTTTTTATATTTATTTCGAGTGAAATGAAGACATTGTACTAACATGATATTGAAAACAAAAACCCTGAAACTGCAGTTTAAAAGAAAATACAGAAATAACCTTTAAACGCAGTTGACAAAAACAAGATGGACAGACAGTAGAAAAAAAAAAGAAATGCGTCATAGAATATTAGACCTTTTTCATTCCTAACTTTAGCCAAATGATTTAGTTTTTAACTCAACTGTGAGGAGCAAATTAATGTTGAAGTTCGACACCTCATCTATTCTTTCCCTTGAAGAGTGAGAGGGACAGAACTCAGTAAAACAGTCTCCACTCGTTTGGGAAGATAACTAGTAGGCATCTACGGCAGCTAATCGCAATAACCATTTCGTTGTAAGTAAAGTGAGTAATTAAGGTCCTTTTTGGCTTAAAAATTGAGCAACTGAATTTAACCTCAATTTTAGAACGCTTCTGATACTTTTATATCATGACGAATTGAAACGTCAAAAAATAATAAAGTCGGCTTTTGGACAGTTTCTGTTGGTTTATTAAGCACTTATACAGAATACAAAAATATTTAAAAGCGCCTAGTTACAGGTCACTTGGTATTGCTGCTTTTAAACTTCGCTCGCTTTTAAACTGCGTCTTTGTAGATCTTAAATTCTGATGTCAAAAATGAAGCGAGGCGCAAAGAGTTGCCAAAATTATTAAATTTGATATCTATTCTGTCAGGAACTTGAAACAGCTATACCTATTCTTGAGTAACAGATAAAGTAAGTTCATATTTTTAACGTGGAATATTTTTAGTTTTTTTATTAAAAATGTAGAATAGGCTTCTAAGGACCTTAAAATACCACTTAAATATACATGACTACGTGTTACGAGCTTTTATAATCTTTACAGTATTGAATTTGTGATATAATTAATATCAAGACGCGATAACCGAATCATGATTCAACTTTTTAAATCAAACAATATTAATAATTATAAGCAACGTTAGCTCTGGCCATAAACATTAAAAAAAAAAGCGGCATGATTTTTTTTAATGAAAATAATCGTGTCTCCTGTCAATTTAAAAAAGACAGGTGCCTTTGAAGCTTTTGCTGTTTTAAGCAATTTTTTGCAGACTGCCAGGATTATTGGTAACAAGCTGAAACATCGAAATTAAATCTATTATGAAATATTACTAAACTGACTGACGTTTTTAAGCATCGCACGCATTGCACTTTAACAAATTAAATAATATTGGTTGTTAAACTCTGCTTCAGTTAATTTAATCCAATTGTCACCGAAACCAATTTTTTGATGTGTTGTGAAATTACTTGGTCATATTTACGCGCCAATAATTTAAGTCGATTGACGGTCTAATTTTTAAAAACCGCGAACAGCCTGGTACTAATTTACAAAGTTTATTAATACGATTTTTATACTTACCTACAACTAATTGTGTGGAGAAAATGTCGTTCTAGAAACGCAAATATAATTTTGTAAAGTGTATGCGTGACGATTCACTTTAAAATATCACAGGTTGAACTCGGTTATTGAAATAAATTAAGTACTTATACAAAGCAAAATAGTTATGTTACACACAAAGTTTTTGATATTTTTTACTACTTACCTGTATTCAATTTGTTAAATCAAAACTGCAATAACAAATGTTTGTATTTTATAACCAAACGCAATGACTGGATTTTTTTGGGGTATATTTTTCCGACTGTCAACCACTTTTTGTTACTGGGTCCAAGACTTCTCGAGGCTAGGCTGTCGTAATCTTCCTTATATAAGTAAATAATAACAATTATTATCTTGTTATTTTAAAATCACAGATTTATAATTAGTGTTGCAACATAATGGCTTTTTATACCACAGTCGCTGAATGTAGTGCGTATCGTATGGTAGGTGGGATGTATAGCTGGCTGCAAAGTGTCGTTGAAAAAAGTTAAGATTCCAAATTTGAAGTTGTTTCTGACAATACTCATGTCATTCTAGCATGCTGGTGTTTAGCACTAATCTATCATTTGTCTCGTTTCTTTTGGTTTCATGCGAAAGAAATAGACGAAGGTTAGTGTTTTTTTAAAGTTAGCGTGCTAGGATAACATTACATTTTTAAACGTTTGACGCTTCTTTGCAGCAGCGAATTAATATTTTGTATCGATCAAGTGTGTAGTCGGACTTGTAGGTACTGACGAGTCGAAATAATTATTAAAGTAAATTATATTAGTTACTTGTTACATGAATATAATGGTATAAATAAATAAACAGTGGTATTGTTTCACACGTTGTATTTGACCGAACGTTTGCTGGGAAAATATAAAATACATGTTCTTTGAAAATATAATATCTTCATATACGGAACGGTATTGTTTGTTTTCTTTCAATCCCTTATAAATAACCTACCAACCAGTTACATGTGTCGTGGATATATAAATAAACCGGCCAAGTGCGAGTCGGACTCGCGCACGAAGGGTTCCATTTCAAAAAGCAAAAAAAAAAACACTTTTTTTATAGGAGCCCCCATTAATTATTATTTTTTATTTTATTTTAGTATTTGTTGTTATAGCGGCAACAGAAATACATCATCTCTGAAAATTTCAACTGCCTAGCTTTTACCGTTCTTGAGATACAGCCTGGTGACAGACGGCCAGAGAGACAGACAGACAGCGAAGTCTCAGTAATAGGGTCCCGTTTTCACCCTTTGGGTACGGAACCCTAAAAAAGGACATTAGAGAATATTTGAAATTTAAGAAAATCTAACCAAACTTTGGGGTGCATCCGTAAATTGAATAAGTATCAGAAATGAAAATAAATTCACGCTAAAAGTAGTTTTACGTCATCACAACAGATTTTTAGACATACAAAGCTCACGCCTGTATTCCCAAATGGGGTAGGCAGAGCAAACAAAATGTTACATAGTCAAAACTATGATTCTTTCACGTTTTGTAGTCACTTTTAGTATGATTTTAGACTTAAACCTGAATTAAAGAGGTATGATAGTGACAGGGTGCTAGCCTAAAGCATACCTAAACCTCTTTCCATAGTCGTTATTTACGACATCCACGGAAGAAATGGAGTAGTGTTATTCTATGCTCGACACCACAGGGAAATCATACTTAGTTTATCATCTTAACAAAATAATTTTAAACAAAAAAAACCGACTTCAAATTAGCAATATTTTGAAAGTATTCTGTTTACTGAATGTAAAATCTTGACTTCATCAACAAATTACCGAAAACGCCGTACATCTCCATACAAAATTTGAAGAGTTCCCTCGATTTCTCCAAGATTCCATCATCAGATCCTGGTTTCGTGCCAATGGGACCAATTTCGAGTTATACCCTTTCGATTAAAAAAATATTTGAAAATCGGTCCACGGGTTTTCGAGATATCGAGTAACATACACACAAAAAAAAAAAAAATTAGGTCGAATTGAGAACCTCCTCCTTTTTGAAGTCGGTTAAAAAGATTAGTACATTCATGAGACTCATTTATAAAATCGGACTCCTACACCTCCTCCTTTATAATTTTGAAAATAGCGCTATTGCGGACGTTCGAAGAACTATTCCTTGATAAAAATTGACAAAAGCGCCATCTGTTGGCGAGTAGCCTCTCAAAAAGTTAAAGGTTTATCAATTAAACCACTCGCCGCTAGATGGCAGGCTGAGCACTAAAGCCGGCCATAGAAGTTTAGGTTAGCTGCGTGAAAGTTTGCGTAAGTAAGCATTTTCTTATCTCTTACAATGAATAAATTAAATTTCCTTTGTTCACTTACAACTTATGTAAACTCATATTGTAATTTTAAATATACACACTTATAGGAGTGTATCGTCATTATAGTGACTAAGTACTATTGTTTTCTATTTTTAAAGTTTTAACAGCGGTTTGTCATCTTTTCCTCAGCCGTTGCCACTACTGTTTAGAGGGAAAAAGTTTTTTTTTACATTACTTTGGAAAAAATGCACAATTGAAAAACAAAAAATAAACAATAGTAGGTAGGTACCTACCTACAATTTGTAAGTCATTATTTATATTTAATGTAGTATGTTATGTATATTTTTGATTAGGTACTCTTAGCTACAGCTAACAAACTTTAACTCTATGTAACCATTTAAGTTAAGGCTAGTTTTAGAATATCACGTTTAACCATCTGGTTACTCTGAAATTGCTAAACGTGGCACTGGATTTTTGAATTCATGTGCTCTGCTACCCCTCTTGGGAATGCGGGCGTGAGAGTATGTATGTACGTAGTTTTAGAATATAGTTTTTAAGAATGTTTCTGTTTATTTCATAGTATACTTATTGAAAATAAACTTCATTCTACATGGTTAAAATGATTGACAACTAATGATTAATTATTTACAATCAAAGTATTTGGGATCATCCTTTAAGGAGCGTGACGTCATATTTGTGTCAACGGCATGAAAGCTACGGGACTTGGATATCAACATCAACTTTACTAAACTCATAGAGGATAGAACCTATAGAGAAACAATGTTCGCAACCCCGGTCCGCAAATAGTTTGTTGATTTCAACATACTAAACGTCACCGTCACTGTCACAGAAACTGTACAGAGTAGTGCAGTCATTGAAGCGAAAAATATGGTCTTACCTCCGAATTTTTTTACTGTGAACCGAATTGCATACAATTTTGGAATTA
>BHDV01030653.1:17017-41879 GCA_005406045.1 Adoxophyes honmai
CTTGGTCACAACGACTATGGGGTCTGAGTTCGGTACGGTGAAGACAAGCTTCCCCTCCTCCTTGGATCTATCCTCGTCCTGTTTCTGATTTTGCTATGTTTGGCCGTGTGGTGTCGGATTTCGAATAAGACCTCTCCATTTCTTCCGTGGATGTCTTACGACAGCCTCTTAACGCTACTATGATACGTTAATATTTTAGGCGACAGGCTAGCAACTTGTCACTATAGTACCTACCTCTTAACTTTATTTTTTTTTAATATAATATAATTTTATTGGCTACGAAACGTGAATATAGCCCTGGATTATCTTATTCTATGTAGTGTTTCGTGTGCTCTGCCTAACCCATTTGGGAATATAGGCGTGATCTATGTTAATAGGTACAGTCACGAACCGGGATTGTTGAGCCACTTGCCACTGTTCGCAATTTAGACGTGTAATCAATGACCGATGCGACCGACTAGATGTCAGCTATTGGATTAGTATTACACGACCAAGTTACAAACATAGGTACATAAGTGGCTCAACAATCCCTGTTTGCGATGGTACCTTTGTGTATGTTTCAGGCAACCTGTCACTATTACACCTTGTCTAAAAAGTACCTAACTATGATGAAAAGAGTCATGATTATGTCTATGTAACAGTGCTGTTCACTTCACTTGTTCTATGTGTGCATAACCACCTGAAAAAATTAGCTGCGATGCCGATGCCCATCATTTCCAAGAAGAATGCGCCACAAGAAACTTGACGGTTATTTTTTCAAAATATAAGTACATTTACAAGTTTCCTGTAAAAACGGATAAGGCAACTTCAACCTGTTTTAACGCCAACACCTCTTGTTCTGAAAGCAGAGCGGTAGCGAGGCACGAAGGCACGATCGCCCTCACCCTTTCGAGCCTTCGCTCCGGCCCCGGGCCAGCCACGCAGTGGTTATACATTATTACATAATTATACGTCCATTAAATTAAATTTAAACACGATCTAATCTGTTTAAATCAGTTTAATTTAAATTTCAATCAAAATTGACGGTTATCCTGAAAACAATAACGGCTATGGTCATAATAAGACCCCTTTGAAAGACTCTATGTCTAAACAATACGTGTCAATTTCCTTTGGCTGAAGGCCCCTGTTTAAGTATACCCACTCAAAGGGAACACAGACTTATATCGAAATAGATACCGCGAGTTCCAACATTTGTATGAAAACCAAGCGCGCTACTTTTTCTCTACCTACTGTGACACATTGAGCGCTTTAGTGATGGAAATTGACAGTCCGAGCGAAACCGATTCAAAGATGACACCTTCAAGTTGTCCTGTCTCTATGGTTGAAACTTCTAGGTACCTACTTAAAAAAAGGTAAACAAACAAAGCCAACCCGAAAAAGTTAAAAATCACGTAAGGTATGTGTTGCTACATTAAATACGACACTTTTTATTTTAGTCGCATTACAAGGTGAGTGTGATGCGACTAAAATAGAAAGTGTCGTATTTAATTTAGCAACACATACCTTACGTGATTTTTAACTTTGTCGGGTTTGTTTAACTTTTTTTAAGTACCTAAAAGAATAGACCATAGGCAGTTGAACCTAATCTATGGTCCGTTCAGGATAACATTAGACTTTTAAACTACATTTTTTTTTCTTAGAGATCCAAAGGTAAAACAAGAAATCATTACTAAAATAACACTTAAATGACTGTTTGTTATAACGTTCTCAAAACCAGTGGTTTCACCATTTGCGGTGACGCCTTGCGTAGACTTAAAAATGTGTGAGTTATTCACCGTTAAAAGTTTAATGTTATCCTGAATGAATCATAAGTGGTACTAAAACAAAATGAAATCGCGTCAAAGGAAGAGCATTGCTCTCCCTTGTGGCTCCCTTTTGGCACGCGAAGTATACACTTGGGTCATCTATTTCGATGTAAGTCTGTGGGTATAATCCTTGCCGCGGGCACTTTTTGTCTGTCTGTCTGTCACAACGTAACCCGCTATTAGAGATCTATTATAGTTAAACGCCGAGCTATAAAAATATCAACTGCCTGAACTGCCTATGTAAATTGCATGTTTGTGAAGTTTCAGGGTTGGTTTTTACTAAAAACATCACAATTGTTGCATGATGATAATTTGATTTGGCAGATGGGTCTAAAAAGGGGAATGTTACCAATTTTAAACATAAAACTATTAATAGTACTTAATGTGATGGCCAAAATGTGGGTAGTCGCGCGGATAGAGCGGCAACGCGCAGTCCACGTCTATCCGCTGCCATGGCGCATATCTGGATCTAGCTTCAGACGATGGGTCGTGAATTGACCCGAAACATGTCGAGCTAATCTCGATAAACGTGAGTAGATCCGTTTTACTTCGCTAAGGTGAATGTTCTGTAAAAAAGGAAAATAAGGATCTACAGTCAAACCAATTTTAGGGTTCCGTACCCTAACCGTAAACGTGGGACCCTATTGCTGCGAATTCGCTGACTGTCCGTCCGTCTGTTTGTCACACTCACAGAACTGCGATAGACGGTTGGAATTTTCACAAATTACATATTAGGTACTGTAGTAGAATTCTGGTGGACCGACTCCGATGGACGGTACTCTTCAGTGGTTGGTCTGGTTGCCTTGAAATTTGGTGGACATAATCTAAGATGGATGACAATGAAGTACAGTTGACAAAAAGTAGAGTCCGCAAAAAGCTTGTGTTTATCGAAAATGAAAATTTTGTTTTTTAGGTTATTTCTATCTATTTATTTAAGTTGCCGTGTGGTGTCGGGATAGGATAACACCTCTCCATTTCTTCCATGGATATCGTAAGAGGCGACTAAGGAAACAGGTCTAAGTATGCTTTAGCCGACAGGCTAGCAACCTGTCACTATTCTACGTCTTCCATATTTGCAAACCTAAAACTATGCTAGAAATGGCTGCGTAGCGTGATATAGTCATAATCATAGTTTTATCTATGTCACGTTTCGTGTGCTCTGCCTACCCCATTCAGGAACATGGTCTTAAATAGCTACAGGTGACTTACGACGTTCACTGAAGAAGTGGACAGGTGTTATTCTAAACCCACACGGGACACAGGTTTTTTTCTATCTATTTATCGATAGAAAGCTCCTGGCGGTAAATAGGAGCTGCAAAAGGTACAATATTGGGGTCATGCGAGCCTCCATTTTATGTTGGACACTGCATTGTGTTAATTTTATCGAGTGACGTCATACTCCGACGTGCGAAGATGCGACTAATATTAGATGCGTCTGAACTCGCTTTGAATCTGGTTAAAGTATGTATGTATGTAACTCTTTATTGTACAAAATAAACACATGACAAAGTAACAAGTACAAAACAAAACACAAGTATAAAGTTCCTGCGAATCGTACGTACATCACGCCTGTATTCCCACATGGCGTAGGCAGAGCACACAAAACGCTCTACATAAACAAAACCATTTTTTTTTTTGTTTCTTGGCCACTTCCAGTATATTTTTTTAGGTTTTTAGTTGGCAGGTATAATAGTGACAGGTTGCTAGCTGTTCAATGGCGAATTGTTAGTCCAGATAAGATTTCTATGTACATAGTTTACAGATTTAGTGTAGTTAGAATCCGTTAGATGTCACTAGTAAGACGCCATATAAATCCTGAATCGCGCTGTTGAGATTTTTCTACGGCTGTATAAATAGGCTAAGTTTATTGAATAAATGGTTTTCCCCTGAGCAGCCATGTTTTAATACACATCGGTGCGGTCGACGGTTGAACACTAGCCTTACACCTAAAATATACCTCAAAATATTTCCTTAGTTGCCTCTTAAGACATCCACGGGCAAAATGCAGAGGTGTTATTCTAAACCCGACACCACACGGAATCATATAGTTTGCAATAAAACCTGAAAAGGTTTATTTCCTAATGAATTCTTTAAAAAAATAGTACTTAATGAAGTATGCCCGGGTTTAGAATGAAACCTGACAACAAAGGTAATATGTTAAAGTATATTTTGAGCGATAGGCTAGCCACCTGTCACTGCAGTACGTATTAACTTAAAGCCTACAAAAGATGAAGTGGCTACAAAGCCTGAAGTGGTCATGGATTTAACACATTTTGAACCAAGGACCCGGCTCCCGGGTTCTTTAAAACATTCGCAAGATACCGAGAACCCAGTAGCCGGGTTCATTTTGTACTAGGTATAGACTACTCAGTTCCGCGCAGATGTTTTGATTTTAGGCTTGGTCGTGAATGTGTTAACTTTTAAGCGTTTGGAGGGCTCTCTGTCTACCCCATTTGGGAAATTCAGCCATAATTTAAGATAGCCACAGCGTTAATACGCAAACGAAATCGACACGGTTCTTGACCGACTTCATTAGTTCATTACACTAGCTAGACCAGGGGTAGCCAACTTGATGGGACCCAAGATCTCCTGTTCACTAAAAAAACCCTGTTCGATCTACCAATCACAAACTTATTGAAAGCAGTTAGTGATTATGTTGCGCCGTCTGGTCTACATTTTTTTTTGCCTTGCCACGATCGACTGGATTAACAGTCGCGATCGACCTGTTGGCCACCCCTGAGCTAGACGCTCAGCTTCCTATCCTATTTCACCCTATTAGCAATATTTGCTGATTTCTATCATGTAAGTATTCAACTATTCATCGTTTTGTCTATGTAGCGTTTTGTGTGCTCTGCCTACCCCGTTTGGGAATACAGGCGTGATTGTATGTATGTATGTAAGTATTTAACAGTACAAAAATTGTCGCTTACCTCATATCGTCTTTTAGGCGTCGAACTTTTTTCCCATTTTTCCGAAGGTACACGTCTACGATGTAATTCATCTAATGTGGGTAAGTAGGTACGCAAATGCATCTGATATAGCAAAGTATGATGCACGTAGCTGTACAGGTAGCTATATGTGTATGCGGCTAGTAAAATGGTGAAGAGTGGACCGGGGACGTGACTGCCTGGCAAGTTTTGATACTTTGTAATAATAAAAGCGAAGCCACGTTCGAGATCCATCTTATCCATTTCATTCATGGATGTCGTAACAGCTGACTTAGGAAATAGGTTAGGTAAATGCTTTAGGCGACAGGGTAGCAATCAGTCAGTTACTTATATTTCGTTTGTCAATGTTTCAACCTAAAATCTAAAATACTTAATGCTAAAAGTTGCTACGAAACGTGAAATGAAATTACGTGACTGTGGGAAAAATAAAAAAAAATATTTGACAGAAATCAGTCGAATGATGTTCTTTTTTGATTTGTAAACGCTATTAAAACTATTGTTTCTTGCATATTAAGAGACTCGAGCTTACAAATCTCGTCTGGGATGAGCAAAAAATGAATGAGGGTTTATTACGGTGTAACGACGACTTAAGAAGATTTTTTATCAGTGTAACGAAGATGCCCAACGACGGTAGAGGCGGAAGAAGTGCAGGCGACAGCGGCAGCGACGAGCCGCATTTGAATTAATGGTATGTTCTACATGACGGACGTAGTAGCTTGATGGAGAAGACGTTACCTATTCATCATCAAAATGAGTACTCCATTGAAGATAACGCAGATATCTTTGGCTGGACGGCTCAGCAGAAGTTAATCATAGCAAGACGATCGCTAACCGATACAGCAGAGCTATAGCTGAAGTCAGAGAGCACTTTCAGAACTTTTGGTGAGCTAAGTCAGCACGGTAAAAGTAGAGTTCGTTTAAATCATACGTGATTAAGTCCCGCGTCATAATAAATGCGAGTATCAATACTGTTCGTCCGTCCTAACGGTCCGAGGCGACACGCACGCGCGCACTGACGCGGCGCACACTCGCGACGCAACCACATACATACTACATACATACATACATACATATTCTCACGCCTGTATTCCCATGAGGGGTAGGCAGAGCACATATAATATGGTATTGCCAAAAGTGGCCAGTATTTGCACATACATACATACATATTCTCGCGCCTGTATTCCCAAGAGGGGTAGGCAGCGCACATGAATTCACAAATCCAGTACCACGTTTAGCAATTTCAGGATAATCAGATGGTAAAAAGTGTTATTGTACCTAGTGACAGGTTGCTAGCCCATCGGCCACAATACACTAACCCTTTTCCAGAGTCGCCTCTTACGACACCCACGGGAAGAAAGGGGGAGGTGCTATTCTAATACGGCACCACACGGGGGCAGGAAATACGGCATACTAAAAATTTGTGAAGTATCAATACTCATAGTGAAACAACAGATTTACTCACGTTTTTATATCGAGATTCGCTCGACATGTTTCGGGCCAATTCGTGACTCATCATCTGGAGCTACGCGCCACGGCGGCGGATATAATTATAGGTTACGAATTGGCCCAAAATACTTCGAGCTAATCTTGACATAAAAACGTGAATACCTAAGTACCTCTAGACCAGGTAATTAACCGACTTCAAAAAAAGGAGGAGGTTCTCAATTCGACCAAATTTTTTTTTGTGTATAGGTATGTTACTCGATATCTCTGAGACCCGTGGACCGATTTTCAATTTTTTTTTTAAATCGAAAGGGTATAACTCGAAATTGGTCCCATTGGTACGAAACCAGGATCTGGTGATGAAATCTTGGAGAAATCGAGGGAACACTTCAAATTTTATATGGAGATGTACGGCGTTTTCGGTAATTTGTTGATGACGTCAAGATTTTACATTCCGTAAACAGAATACTTTCAAAATATTGCTAATTTGAAGTCGGTTTTTTTTTGTTTAAAATTATTTTATGCTTAAAGTAAAGTATCAAAACTGTTCGTCCGTCCTAACGGTCCGAGGCGACACGCACGCGCGCACAGACGCGGCGCACACTCGCGTCGTATTTTAAACCGTGTACACACTGCATATAATATGGTATTGCCATTGCCAAAAATGGCCAGTACTTTTACTAGCCTTTGCCCGCGGCTCCGCTCGCGTTATATTCGAGATGACTTTTTTAACCCTTGGTTACATTATTAACGATTACCAAGGATCTCTAATTTTTTTCAAAATGAAACGTAGCCTATGACAATTCGGAAGAATGTAGCATTCTAATAGTGTTTTTTTTTTATCTGGCCAGTACTTTTTGAGCCTATTCACTACAAACATACAAAAATACAAACAAACAAACAAATCTTTCCTCTTTATAATATTAGTGTAGATTGCCGTGTAGTGTCTAATCTTCCGTAGATGTTGAAAGAGGCGACTAGGTATTAGGATAAATAGGTTTAGATAATATGCTTTAGCAGACTAGCATCCTCTCACTATTGTAAACTTAGAACCCAAAAACATGCATGCATTTTTTTCGTACATGCTAGAAGTGGCTGCGAAACGTGAAATAGTCGTTGACTATGTAACATTTCGTATACTCTGCCTACCCCCATCTCGATATAGTATGTACCTATGTATGTCAAAAGAGGTAACTAAGGATAAAGGAGACTGGGCGGCATTCATACAATCTTGGGCCCAAAATGTAAAGAAATGAAACTTATGTCAGTTAATAGGCAATGCATTCATAAATCATGAACAAAAATTGTGGCTTTTTTGGCAATCTAGGAACAGAGATAAAACGTGTTTAGTAAAAGTGAGGTTATGTGAAATGACTACCTTTACTTGGGCATGGTCATTTGCCGATAGATGGCGTTAAATCGAGATATCATTAAAGTTGATCAGTAGCAGGATAAGAGAAGAAAATATGCCCTTTTGTAATACGACGCTGGTTTTTTTTCTATAATTACTTACATCTAGTTGTACAATTGTGCAAAGTTCTGTTAAAAAAAATCAACTAATTCAGCTGGAAAAAAATAAAATACGAATTTATGAAAAAATAATATTTCTCTAAAAGTATTGAACTTTATCTTGCTATCTTTATTTCATTTTAAAAGTAATTTTTAAAAGTAAGTATTTTCTCAAAAATTATTGAGTGTCCATCTTTAACATTTGTGTAAAAAACACGCAAATCCAAATTCTATTTTTTTTTACTTCTGGAGGCGTGACCACTCTAAGTGGCATTGCTATAAAAACCTTATAACAGTTGTTAGTCGCTATACCACAATTTACACAGCGATCCATTATGACAACATACAATCGATAGGCCAATCCAGAAATCCAAAACAACGAGTCCAAGTCATTAGTAAGCAGAGCAGAATGAAATAAACGATGCCAAGTGATCTTAAACTACCTCACGATTTATACGAAAGGAAATACCTTCAAAAACTTCACATCTGACAGCGTTACATAGACTAAAACTCCCGTTATAGACAAATAATCGATTAAAATCATGAAATCGATTTTATTTATTTTGTTTTATTTTGTACTTGTGTGTTTGTTTTAATTATGTTATCATCACTAACATTAAATTGATAAATGGGGATGAATTAAAACTGTTTTAAAATAGTAAACGCTATTTTAAACAATCATAAACACCAAAGCATCAATCGAAAGTTTAATCGAAAATTAATCGATAAGCTATTTAGAATTTTTACTTATTTTTAGTTTTCTCATGATCCAGATTGCAGATCGAGCTAATTTTTTACTATCTTACATAGAAAAATAGGAGTGTTTTTTTGGACTATATTTCAAGTCTTTACAATTTGGGCCCAAAAGTCCCAGTCTCCTTTAACACAAAATTCATGAATACCAAAAAAAATATTTTTGTAATTTCTAAGAAAGTTACCAAAATTTACCAACCAAAATAATTCCATAATTCAATTCGATTCTTTATTTACAAATCCAGCAATTTTTTTGCACATCGATCAACGTGAAGAAGGTTGCAACTGCAACTTGCGCAGGTAAAATAAAAAAACGGGCCCCGCTAATAAAGCCGTAAGTGACATTTTTCTACGAAAACATTGTAATGGCGTGTCTGGATTTTAATGGAGTGCATTGCTCCAAATTCTTTGAATTTCTAGTTCATTGAATAGGTAGATTTTTTGCTTGAAGGTTTAGGAATTCAATTGTGAAGTTCGTAAAATTATGAGAAATGATTATGAGTAAACATTATTGTCGCGTTTACACAGACAAGAATAAAGCTATACATAAGTACATAAGTATTAAATATTTGAAAATGCTCAGTTGCCTCTTACGACATCCACGGAAGAAATGAAGAGGTGTTCTCAACGCGACACCACACGGGTGACGCATAGGGAAAATATTGTTTTTCCTTATTATACTTGTGTTCGATTCCATAGTAATTAATTAGGTGGTTTCCATTTAATTTTAGGTATAAATAGTTCCCATGTGGGCCCAGCCCACCGTAGTGTGATTAGGGAAATACACACGACATTGAATTGCTTCAAACTTGTATACTGTTTCTTCACAGTGTGTACCCTCTGCCTAATAGCAAGAAAATTTAGATAATGACTCCCAATATTACAAAAAGCTAAGAAGAACAAGTCAAAATTCGAACTCACTAATCTCTATTTGTGAGCCCACTGGTCAAACCACTAGACCACCGATAATATCTTTACAAAAATTTCAACCCTCAATTTACAGGCAGCTAGGTAGTTTAAAAAGAAATGAATTTCCAAAATTTTGAAATTCGAACTCCGCTCGATGGAAGTAGAGCGATCTGAGCGATCCACTTTCGAATTTCCGCAGTCATTTTGCTCCGCGTTCCATTTTCAAAATTAGCCGCGTTCCAATCAGGCTTTTAAACATTTTTTTTAATTCGTCTTAGACCCGCCTAGGGCCGGGAAAGAATACCTACTGTATAACGCATATACAGGGCCGTACGAAAGTTACTGTTATCTTGGCATATCCTCTCTAGGCAACGCAACCATAAAGTATCACGAAAATTATCTCTCGGCCCGCGAACAACTGAAAACCGTACTTGATGCGCGCGCCGCTCCCCCCTTGCTGCTATTGTTACGAAGTTCCCATAAAGTATCGTATTAGAGGCGGCAAATATTTCTACCTCTGGTCTGAACTTTGGACCTAAATATCTTCAAAACTAAACCACCCACAACCATAATTCTTAAACCGTTAAACAGAGCAAAAAAAGACAATTTTTTTGATATAAAAAAATATATACAAAGTTAACTCTAAGTAGGTGTAAAAGTGCCTCTTAAATAAATTCCTTATCTCTCTAGCGTGTATTTTAAACGCGTTCCTTTATGGTTGCGCGCGTCCATGAAGTACGTTATTTGGCGAGTGAGCGGCGCGCTCGGATAAAGTCGGTACTTGCCGGGTCTCAGAGCAACCCTTCGTCTTATTCCCCGTCCTTGTCTTGCGCGACGGTCGGCTGCACTGCTCTACGATATCAAGCTTGTGTTCCAGTGATGTTTGGAATTATATTATAGTTTAAAATCGTTATTTGTGTAAAAAAATATAATCACATGTACCATGATATATATGTAGGCGATATTTGCAGATATAGTAAGACATCGTATGACTTTGCCATCAACGTTCATTGTACCCCTTTAAGGCGAGGTATTCCAAGGGAGACGGAATTGCAGGTTGCAAGATCTAATGTTTTACATACTTTCTGCTAAATGACAGTCTTGAAAAAAATATATGTTATACGTAAAGATATTGCCTAAGGAACGTGCTAATTGGTTACACGATAGGATGTACTTTCCTCGATCATATAAATTCTCGAACACAGGCAAAAATAAAAACTAAAACCCATTATTTGGTGTTTATTCTTTTTAATTTCTACATAATTTTTATATGGAAATATTTATCTTTAAGTACTACAGAGAATCTGCTAAATTATAGTTTTCAATCGATGTTGTTTATTTTTTAAATTCATATTTATTCTAAAACTTGACCGCGTGCCCAACGTATTGACAACCTGCCGCGTCGCCCGCTACCCCGCCTTCGCCTTCTTTTGCGCGAGAGGGGCGCGGGGTACAAATCTAGTAGAACCTCGCCTTAACTCTCCCTTGCCTACATCTAAAAAAAACATGTATGGTCTCGTTCTCTAAAATACTATCGCATAGCCTTCTATGCGGCGTACAGGCGTCCTTTTCAAAAATAGTTTGAAAAAATGTGGCCAATTTTGATTCCGACAAGGATCTACGAATGTCACACATGAATTTATGAATTATTTTCTCTTTTATCTATTTTTAAACATAAAATAAGGCTGCAATAGACTACGAAAAGTGAGAGTCTTGTTTTCTCTATGAAACATTTAGATTTGTTTTTCGTTATACTTTTATTGAAAGTCTATTACTTTTTCAGGTAATATATTATGAGCAGCTCAAAGGTTAGCTAGAAGAGGTCTCCCTATGGATTAAGTTTGCTTTTGTAGTTTGTCTTTGTCCTATCTAGTTACTTTGCGTTACATACAGTATAATTTTAATTAATTTTACTAGTGGAAGCAAAATTAATATCGCAAATCGTTTACGCCGTTGCTAGTGAGTATGGTCACTTTGTACCAAATGAGTTCCCTTCATCTTGCATAATGTTGATTGTACGAATTACACTACGTATAGCAGTTGACAGTAGGTATGGCAGAAACTTCTTTAGCCGAATGATATTTTTAGCATAAGTATAAGTAATAGTATATTTAGCGTAACAAGCATAATAGCATATTTTTCATTCGGTTGAATAGTAGAATAGAAAGAAAGAAAAATGTTTATTTCAATGTTCACGTCCTATATAACCATCTCCAACACTACTATCGCAGAATACAAATATGGCAGAGCTTAAATTTACAGAGTTTTATGTATCAGAATATCAACATCATGCCAAGGCAGTGACCTAAAGAGTACCTACCTATCTATTTGGTCACCTCTATCAACACAGTAGGTAGCAGTTATTTTTTACTTCTAGCTTCGCATAGCATGGCTCGACTCGCCAGCAGTGTGCGCACGCGTTAAGCCCGCGTCGTCCCGCCGCGCGCCTACGTAGCTATAGCGCGAATGTACTTTTGCCCACTTTGAAATATGGCGCGCCAGTGGGAGAAGGACGTAGTTGCGTAACTGAAATGTTTTTTTTAGTCACGTTTAGAGTTAGGATTATGAGATGTTGCTGATTTAGATTGTAATTTTTTTTTATTTCATTTGCGTAGTTATTATCATTATCATTTGGTGTTTTATGTTTAGCAGATGATTTATGGTATAAATAGTTTTTTATGTGCGTCAATAGTGTAGGTGCTGCAGTATGTATCGGAATTCCATTGTGTCAGTTACACTGAGGTAAACGTTCGGGTGCTCGATACCTTAACAGATTTTTTTTTTTGTGTTGCAATATTTGGTTATTTATATATTTACGCCAAACTATTTTAGGCATTTTCCAAGATGAAACCCTTACAGTTGAAAAACGATTAGGTACATAAACAAACCATATTTATGATACTTTAGTAGGTAGGTATACATAAAAATAAAAGCACAAGTAAATAGTAAATATGTATGTAAGTAAATGTCATATCAATATGAAGTTAGACTATACAAAGCGTGTACATCTAGCAAAACATGTTAGTTAAGTCAATTTTAACTCGAGTTAATGTAAGTGTAACAGCTCAGTCATCTCAAACTTAACGTAATTAGACTTTTAGAAATCATTTAAGCTAACAGGACTAAAAAATACAACTCGCTATCTGAGTATTGCTCCTAATTTGCTGTGTTAAAATGGGGATAGCATTAACATACAAAATACACTTCGCTCTCCTATTTAAGTAGCTGAATAATATTTTCTCATAGCAAAAAAATCACAAAATAAGTAAAATGTAAGCGACCGGACCATTTACAGATAAAATTACATACATACATACATATTCTCACGCCTGTATTCCCAAGAGGGGTAGGCAGAGCACATGAATTCAAAAATCCAGTGCCACGTTTAGCAATTTCAGGGTGACCAGATGGTTAAATGTGATATTGCAGTGACAGGTTGCTAGCCCATCGCCCACAATACACTAACCCTTTCCCAGAGTCGACTCTTACGACACCCACGGGAAGAAAGGGGCCTCCCCCTTTCTAACCCGGCACCACACGGGGGATAAAATTAAGTTTTTATAAAACGTGATGAGAGATCCCTTCCAGGATAAGGCTGCCTTTGTACCTACTTTAGCATTTCACTTGTATTTTTGTTTGTTTCGTGTTCTTTCTTTCTGTAGAACAAAGTTTTTATTTTAGCTACTTAATTTAACATGAAAAAAAAACCATGATTATGATTATGACTATTTCACGTTTCGTGCGCTCTGCCTACCCCATTTGGAATTATAGGCGTGATTATATGTGTGTAAATACGTATGTAAAAAACCAGGTGTTGAATGTAAGTTTTATCTCAACTCAACCCGTTTTAAGTCATTGTGCGTAATTTGTAATTTAAAACTTTTTCAAATTGATCACATTTTTCTGTATTTTTAGAGCTGCAGTTTCACAGATACGACTTAAAGAAACTAGTTCAAAATTCCCAGCTCCAGCCTTGTGCGGCTCGCGGGCCGCCGTCTAGAAGCGGGCGCTTTTTTACATCAAGAGCCCATCCGAGGAGGAAACAAAAAGACTGGATTTATATTTTTTTATTATTTTATTTATTCCCCGTTTTTATTTTTTTTATACCGCGTTAAATTTTTGCATATCGCCGTGCTGGCCGTTATTGTTTTTGCTTTTTTTATGGAAGTTCGTTTTCGCGCGCTTTCGCCATTTTGTTGCAACTGTCAGCTGTCAGTGGCTGATTAGCTGGATCCAGGGCAGCCGTGGGCCGCGTAGGTTGTCTTATCTGTGGATTACAGGTTTGGATAAAACATAAATAAATACGCCACAATTTACACAAAATTACCTAGGCCTATCATGATGAATATCAAATACCTGCATTGATAATAAATTAACCACCAAAAACTCCAAACAAACGTAAATATTGCCCAAGCAAACCTCTGGGCGAAATACTGCTTCTAAAATGCCTATTTTACATGCATTTTTACAAGTACTTTTGGGTAGTAGCTACAAGTATTTTAGGTATCAGAGGTTCGGAAATAACCTCATTGCAGAAAGTTCTTTTTCACATTGAAATAAGGTTTAGATTTAGAATCTTACTTGTTTTAGCTGTGTTGTTGCGTTATAATCACCTCTCCGTTTCTTTAGTTACCTTTTAGGCGAGAGGCTGTTACTGTTACTGTCTAATTACCTACATATTTCATCTGGTTTTGAACCAAAAATTGAGTTAATTGTGTAGTAGGCACGGTTTTGTCTTTAAAAAAGCCCGATCATTTTTAGCAAAACCACAAAGCTATGACAGCATAATCAGTACAGTACCCTCTATTTTAAATACCAAAACAGTTCGCGCGTACCTATGTATGTTTAGGAATACATACGAGGGTAGTTAGGTATTCACCGCCGGCTGTTTACTGAACACACAGGTTGGGTTATGTGTTTGCTTTGCGTTCGTACATAGTACTGTACATACCTACTGTGCTATTAATGGCGAAGGGTTTTTGACATGCTATTTTAGGAATACCTCGTGTACTTACAGCCTGTATTTCCATAGCTATGTACTGTAGGTTGAGCGAGAAAAATAATCAATGTTGGTTCTTATGCTTCGAAAGCACTTAGGTACTTAGGTACCATCGCGAACCGGGATTGTTGAGCCACTTACCTATGTTAGTAACTTGGTCGTGTAATGCTAATCCAATAGCTAACATCTAGTCGGTCACATCGGTCATTGATTACACGTCTAAATTGCGAACAGTGGCAAGTGGATCAACAATCCCGGTTCGTGACTACATGACGCCTGTATTCCCAAATGGGGTAGGCAGAAACGCAACACAATACAGACAAAACCGTGACAATTTCACGATTCGTAGCCACTTCTAGCATATTTTTTTAGGTTTTAAGTTGTCAGATAGAATAGTGATAGGTTGGTTTAGGCGACAGCCAAGGAACTTTTAACTTATAGGTATACCTCTATACCTCTTTCATGAATGTTTTAACCTAAAATCATGCTGAAAGTGGCTACAAGACGCGAAATAGTCATGTTTTTTGACTACTTTTCGTGTGCTCTGCCTACCTTGTTTGGGAATACATTCATGATGAATTGATGAATGAATTTATGTATCTATTCATGTAAAAATAAAATTGTTATTAAGTAGATTTTTTTTATTCATAATACGCGTACCTATTCCTTAAAAAGTACCTACAGTGAAAATGTTTTTTTTTACTTACCCCTCCCCGAACTCATACCGGATATAAACATCCTGCGAAGGGTAAGGGGTTGCCAGGTAGATAAAAATTAGCAAAACAGGGGGAATTGCGTGTTTGTAGAGTTATTTTTTAATTTCGTGAAAGATTGTGTGTATCACTTTTGTGAAATGAAAAAAAATAATTAGTAGGTAAAAGGAAATACAATAAAAAATGTAGTTATAATCTGGGGGTTTAGGTACTTAACTAAATATAAACAAACTTCATGTCAGATTTGACAGGTTAAGGTTTTTTTTAACTTAAGTACCCACATTTTATCGGATGTTCAAATAGTTTAGCCAAGGAAGGGAAACAATAAAAGTACTTTACTGGCCTGAATAAATTCTTCCGTTAAAAGTATGGCAGTAAGTTAGTATTAGCTACTTAATTACCGCCTTTTTTTTCAACCCTACACCCAGTTACGAGCTCAGGTTTTTCCGTCGCTCACAAACTTTTTGCATCGCGTGCGTCGTGACAGACAGACAGACAGACGGGCAATTTATAACATGTCCCTATCGTACGATCTTTACACGCCACAACACTATCCAGCATATCTTGAGCTTTTGCGCTCGATACGTCTCCTCTCAAAATGGCCACCACGCAGGTCTATTCAAAATGGTGGTGTTGCAACAAACTTAATAATACCGATTTTGAGCGATAAATAGGAATTTTAACTTTCGTTCGTAACCTCCTGTATTACACACCACAGCATTTGCAAAATCTACTTTAAGCCACTACGATACAGTAGAAATTCGGAATGTTATCCGGAACTAGATAAGAGTTTTAGATATTAACAATTTGAATAAAATTGTCGTAATTAAATTCGTGGAAAGGGTTCGTATTTCGAATTTAACTTTTTTTTCGATAGACATCGGGCGACGGTTGGCTGATTCACCGCCAGCGATGACGCGAAACGTTACGAAATTTGAATTTCAAATGTAGTGGCCAGTGTGTTTATCGGAAAGTTTCCAATACCTACCTACAAAGTAAAAATGAAGGAAAATTTAACGTCACATTTATTTCATTTCGTATAATAATTTATTTTTTACGCATTCGTTTATTTTTATAAATGATTATAATTAAGCAAGTATAGTAGGTTTTTTTAATCCGTAAGTTTTCAGTAGGGATATTAAAGTTTGTATTTCAATAATAATGCTCATTTTTGTCTGTAAAATGTACATGCATTTGTTTGAATAACAAAATTATAATGAAAGTATTAAACTAATTCAATGAACTTTATTTCAACATTCATTCAATTGTTTTTTTATAAAATAATAACCGGAGAATTGATATAAGCTGACTTTTCTTACGTGTTTTGGGAAAGTTATGCCTGGTAAATGATTTTCAGACGCTATTTTGCTAATATGATACGAGATAAAAAGATTGTAATTAGAAATAATCCCTGAAAATCCCTTTTCAGGCAAATTCTTTAGTTATTGCCAAAATAACAGTTCATAGTTTTAATTTTTAACCGACTTCAAAAAAGGTGGTATTCAATTCGGCTGTTTTTTTAAAACTGTAATTTTACTGGCAGTTACCGACGTACCAAAAAAAAAAACAAAATTCGAATCAGTTTGAGAACCTGCACAATTTTCGGGAGCAACAGTTATAAAAAGGTCCTAAATAATAAATATGTGGGTGACAAGCATAGTTTTCACGCGCCGTTTATTTCCAGCCATTTGTCATTTCGGTTTGATTTACGAACCGTTAAGTTTTTTATTTATCGCATATTATAAATTATGGGCTACATCGGATGTATAGTAATGCCTCGGCGACATACTAACACGTGTTCTGACATAGTTACGGTTTGTCTGTGCCTTTTATTTTTATTTTTTACCGCTTCAGTGCGGTTTCTTGGATGTCATTCAAACAAGAGATTTTTTATCAATATTTTTGTTTTGTACTGAATATTATCATCACTATCACTAAGTATCACTAGGTATAAGTACATAGTGTAAAATAAAGTCGCTTCCGGCTATCTGTCCCTATGTATGCTTAAATCTTTAAAACTACGCAACGGATTTTGATGCGGTTTTTTTAAATAGATATAGTGATTAAAAAAGAAGGTTTATATGTATAATACATGCGTAATATAGTAGAGGAACACTGATAATTTTAGAGGTTTCTAACGCGATGTCATAATTCTGTAGTAGGTATGTTTTTAGTTTTTAAATTTGCTTTCCACCTGTGTCATACAGGGGCGCGTCGCTATTTTACTCTCTGGCATAGAAGCTGCGGCCATAGTCGCCGTGTTTTTCCTTCTAAACTGACAGCTGTCACTTTTAAAGTCTAACCTAAAAATGGTTAGTATTCACAGGAAAATCGCTCGCTTGCGGCATAGTTCTGTACATTGCCAAAATACTAGTAATAAAGCGGGTTCAATGTGTTATTTTAGAGAAAAACATCATTTCTCTTGAAAACAATTGTCGTATGAGTATCGAAAATTCACGATATTAATAAGGAAAAACAATGGAAAACGGTTATAAATTGAAACGTCACATTTCCCGCGGTTTGCGTGAGCCGCTGACCCCTCTAACTGGGACAAGGCTGCCAGAATTGCATGTTAATTAGCTAATGTAAAAGGTTTTTGAACCAGCCAGAGTTTAAAATTAAAATACTAATGTAACTTAACTTAAAAACGCCTTATTCCCTGCGGGGTAGGCAGAGACAAGAAAGCGCCAGATTTTCTGACATACTTCTCTCGCTTCAGTCAAATCATCCCTCTCGTCATAAATGCTCGACGGTTTCGGTTACTCTGTAATTTGAACTACTTTCAGAGCGTCTAGTGTAATCAAAACGGTCATGAAACGATAACGATTACGTTTGCGAATTGACGCGAAATTATATTGAAACTGAGACAGCGCCGCCAGCGGAACGGTTGCAGAACTGCCACGGTCGACACGTCTCCATACAATTCCGCGCTAGTTCGCAAACGAAATCGTTATCGAATTCATGAACGTTTTGAATAAGTATTTTTTTCAGAACACCGCCAATCTGAGCGTCTAGTGTGTTCAATTCGATGAAGCAGTCGTTAACGAATTCGTTTGCGAGTCATCGCGGAATTGTATAGAGACGTGTCGACCGTGGCAGTTGTGCAAACGTTCCGCTGGCGGCGCTGTCTCTGTTTCCATACAATTTTGCGATAACTCGAAAACGAATTCGTTAACGACTGCATGATCAATTTGAACACACTTGACGCTCTTCGAGGGCGTCTTCGACCGACTTGACCTAGCACACTTCCTTTGTAAATTTGCTCAAACTCTCTTGTTTAATCCATTTTCCAATTCCATTTTCTCCACGTAACCAAATTAACGTCCTTTTCTCTATCCTGGATACAAAATCCTCTTTCAAGCCACACTTCTCTCTTATCACGCGAAAAATTGTCATAGTTTTTACTATGAACGTTTCACACCTAAAAGAAGAGTTAATAATGTAAATGAAAAAAAGGAAAAGAAAGAGAAGGCAGTGGACAAATTAATAGGTGGTCATAGGAAGATAAAGTGTAAAGCCTACTTGAATAAGAGTTAAGTAAGTAAATGTAGTTTACCAATGAATGAAAAGAAAATAAAGGGTTGTTAAGATGAGTGTGTTATTTTATTATACTCCGAGTAGCTACCCATTAAAGAATACACGCGAAGGTAATGTGTGAAGATTCTGGTGTCGTTGAATCAACTCTTAGCATGCTTTGAAATACCTATGTCCCTCTACAGACAATAGTTGCGCCGTAACACAACAGTGGATTTAATCACTTCGGGATGAAAAATGCCGGGACTCCGCGTACCGTCTGCGAAACAAGCACTAAACAAAAAGCTACCTACGCCATTGTTTTCTACCCTTGTCTTTGTTAAAAATCGAAGACGTGCATCGTATTCGTATTCGTATTCGTACCGCTACCACCATTTTACAGTCCCCGGCGTTTAATTTGGCAAGACTTAGTAGTGAGGGTAAGTTCGCGCATCGCTTAAGCCGGGGATGCACATGCCCGTAAATCGGAAAAATAGCTGGTATGAAAGTTACTAGCATGTTCGAGTAACTGGCACACTGCATACATTTGCAAGTAATACTGGCATGCATACTGTGCCCTTGCATCCCAGTATTACCATCACGTACCTATACACAGGACAGTTCGTGAGAATATTTCGCACCTACAACATGAAAAAAAAAACTTGACCGACTGACTTGATCTTCAAAATCAAAACAAAAAACGTGTGCCAACGGCCACAATTCGGCTACTGGCATGCCCGTAGCTGTCACGGCAGTTCACACGTGCCAGGTTAGCAACCCCCCGCGTCTCCTCCTTCAACGGGCATGCAAGAAAATCAAATGTTGTGCCAACTACTTGCAACTAGCTAGCTTCCAGTTACAGGCATGCCAGTTAGTGAATACACATGCTTGTAGCTGGCACTTGCAAGGAGCTGGTATGCTAGTATGCAAGCTACGGGCATGTGTATCCCCGGCTTTATTCCATGGAAACTATACTAGGTAGGTACAGTCAGGGAAATTGGATGTTTAGCAGGTTGAGATATTTCTAAACAGGGATCGTTACCGGTATTAATAAAAACTAAAATATCTCCTTTAATTCTGAATTTTAGATGGGTATTCCTAGATAGTATTTAGGTAAGCCTGCGAAACTACGACATTAAATGAAAAAATTGCAATAATATACAAAAACAACTGAGATAACGTAATTAAATACCGGTATAAATGTACGAAAATAATACCGGTATTCGATCCCTGTTTCTAAAATTGGTGTGATTACTGTTTCCAGCCAGTAGCACGACATAAGTACTCAATATTGAACGTCGTGGTGAAGTTTGTCCTATAATGCAACCAAATTATGAAGGCGGTTGAACTGCTAAACATTCAATTTCCTCGACTTTAGTACGTCAGGGTGCGAGTAGAGATGCGCGCGAGACAGACTATAACTTAACCTGACATTGTCTAACTAGAGACTTCACAAAGTTACCTTCAGACGACAGTATCCATAGAAGACAGAACCTATAGAGTACTAATGTCTTTGGTTTTGTTCGAAGACGATTCCGCCAAACTATGGCGGCGTTCGTTGTGCTGTTATTGGCCGGCCCGGCCCAAGATCGCGCGTAACGTAGTGGCTTTTTCCTCTATGGTTATTAGTCCAGTCATAATTGACATCCGAAATCGAAAATTTAACAATAATTCCAAAAGTTTTCAAACTTCGGTCTAGTGAATGGTACATTGAGACAACAATAAATCTCATTTTGCAACCTTGTCCGCAGTCCGGAACATTGTTAAAATTGCAATTTAATTAATTTTTGCTGTATGGTCGTGAAAAAAAATTCCAAAAGTTCTGCAAAGTTGGAGTTGTGTTAAATATACTATTTTACATCACGTGTCAAATTTGCAACCAATTCAAGTGTACGGAACATTTTTTGTTATTAAAAATTAATGTTTTTCTTTATTAAATTGAAGGAAAACGTTCCAAAAGTTCTGCAAACTTGACACATACATCGGAAAAATATACCGAACGGTTGTATAAATTTGCAACCTTTTTGGTCGACCGGAACATGTTTATTTATAATTCGTTTTAAATTCGTGGTCATTTTTTGAGCAAGGCTGTCTCGGAAAAATTACAAAAGTTTTGAAACTTGGTTGCAAATTTCGAAAACATCTATTCTGATGCAATACTGGTATAATAAGGATATTGTAAAAAAAAATTTTTGCAAATTTGTAAATGCATCAGAATAGATGTTTTCGAAGTTTGCAACCAAGTTTCAAAACTTTTGTAATTTTTCTGAGACAGCCTTGCTCAAAAAATGACCACGAATTTAAAACGAATTATAAATAAACATGTTCCGGTCGACCAAAAAGGTTGCAAATTTATACAACCGTTCGGTATATTTTTCCGATGTATGTGTCAAGTTTGCAGAACTTTTGGAACGTTTTCCTTCAATTTAATAAAGAAAAACATTAATTTTTAATAACAAAAAATGTTCCGTACACTTGAATTGGTTGCAAATTTGACACGTGATGTAAAATAGTATATTTAACACAACTCCAACTTTGCAGAACTTTTGGAATTTTTTTCACGACCATACAGCAAAAATTAATTAAATTGCAATTTTAACAATGTTCCGGACTGCGGACAAGGTTGCAAAATGAGATTTATTGTTGCCTCAATGTACCATTCACTAGACCGAAGTTTGAAAACTTTTGGAATTATAGTGAATTGATTGTCTTGGCTGACTGGACTATATTGGCTCTTTACAGTTTCTGTGACGGTTTGTAAGTTGAAATAAACTGACGGTTTACGGAACTGGGTGGCCATCATTGTTTCTCTAGTTGGTCTGTCCTCTATGACTGTATCTTGCCTGCTAATCGTGTCCGCACTTCTGTGTTCCGTGGACTCTTCCAGCGTGAAGAGTGAAAAGTGCCCTAAAATGATTGAACAACAATGATGATGTGATTTAACAGATTCTTATAAGTATCCTATAGGATTGTTTTTTTCTAATGATTTTATATTGATTTTAATGTCTATTTCTGTTCTATGATTAACAAATTAAAACTAACACGTAAAAGTATTCTAAGTTCTTCAAGCGCAACATATGGCCGGTAACTAGAAATTCCGTTACCCCATTCCCAGTTTTAATTTTACCCCACGTTCAAATTTCCCCGCGCCCTCGATTTTCCCTGCTATCGCTGCAGGGGTGATCGCAAAGGGTTCGTAATGAGCAGAATGAAAAATGGCTGCACGGCTGAGAATTTATTAAAAACTAGACTCTTCCCTAGTCATGGTGCCCTGGTAGTAGTGGTGTTATACTGTTACCTATACGGCAATAAACTTGCCCTGATTTGTAAGTAGTGGGGGAAAGTTTGCGCATCTAGATTAAAGCGTGTCCAACACTAAGTAGATACAGTTAGATATATCTGTATCTGAACAGATATCTGTCAATATCACTCCCTACACCATAGGTTCTTAACCTTTTTGCTTGGCGACCCAAAATTCTAAAATATTAGAAGCCGCGCGACCCCATGGACCCGATTAAAAATGAAAAACAAATGAAATGCAATGATTGCGGTTTGTTTTTTCATAAAGTCTCGCGGGTCCTGCGACCCATCTCGATATGGCCCGCGACCCAAGTTTGGGTCGCGACCCGAGGTTAAGAAACGATGCCCTATACAATTCAATGAGCACACTACGCAGATAACTTATAAATATATAGGTAATATTTTACTGTCGAGTATCTGTTGGCAGTGTTGGCACTGACATATGGAAAGATGGCATTTCTACGCAGATAAAATATTATCGTATATATGCGTAGTCTGTGACGAGCTTAAGAATATGAAAGTAACTCTGTCTACACAGGTAGAGAACCGCTAGGCATTTTCGATGATGCCTATGGTATAGAAATAATGTGCGCTACTTTTTATACAGGAAAAATAGTTCGCGAAAGCGATAAGCAAAGACTGTAGCTAGTTGTGATATTTAAATTAATCTATACTAATATAATAAAGCTGAAGAGTTTGTTTAATTTGTTTGTTCGTTTGAACGCGCTAATCTCAGGAACTACTGGTGCGAATTGAAAAATTATTTTTGTGTTGGATAGAGCATTTATCGAGGAAGGCTTTAGGCTATATTATATAACATCACGCTGCGACCAATAGAACCGAAGAAACAGTGGAAAATGTGGGGAAAACGTGGGAAATTTGTCACTATTCCACACGAACGGAGTCGCGGGCACAGCTAGTTAATTATAAAATCAATCAATCTTTGCATAGTTCGGATTCGAACCCGCCACCCGTCCAAGTGTCCGTCCAAGCGGGGGTCGTAAAATTATTTACGGACTTACCTTTTACGACCGGCCCTAAAGTGAAAAGTATTTTTTATGTGCCGTTTACGGCGCCGTGGTTATAGCCGTGTTGGGCCAATACTTGGGCCAACATTTGTGGGCCAATGTTGACTTGTTTTTCCATTGTATACTATCACTGTGAAAAGAAAATTACGCGAGTTAAGTAATTTTTACAAAAAAAAACTAAATAGGTGCTTTAAACGCTCTTGACGTCATCGTACTAAGTATTCGTGTTAACAAGGAAATGCGTCGACCAAAGAGTTCAGTTAAGCAACAGTATGTTTACATGACATCCGTTTTGATTAACAAATTTTCCCAATTTTAACCAAAGATCTGGCAGCTTCGTCGCTTAATGCATGCATTGCGATAGCGAATAAATGCCGTTCTTTTTTTTAATGTTGTGTTTTTAAGTTTTTAATGGACTTTTCCGCAATACTTTTGCGCATTACGAAAATAGAAAAAAGCCCATATGAAAGAAGTAACGTTTATTTAAAAAGTTTAATGTCGATGGCATTCAAATCTCTACATTATAAATAAATAAATAAATTATGACATCAGTGTGAGCAAGAACATATTAATATTTATCTCTGAATTGGCTCTTTTCTTAGAAAAAATAACTTACTCAAAACAAGTAACTCATGTCGAGTTTGGTAAAACGTTTGATCAAACATACTGTCACTAACCGAGTTTGGGCAAATGTTGGCCCAACAATTGGAGCAATTCGTGACGTATACATAGCCTACATAGGTAAGTTAAGTACTCGGTTTAGTACGCCTAGGCCGTGCTGTGCGAAACGAGCGAATGAGTCATTTAACTTGGACAAATAGTCTGCGGTGAACTAACAAAGACCCAAAATAAATTTGGACTTGACAACTGCGTACACGGAGCTTACTATCTAAAATATTCGGTTTTTTAGGCACGGGAGTAGGCTGACGACAAATAACACGCAATTAGATTATTAGAATCTGTGCATTTTTTTGTAGGCCTCAAGTACTTACTTGAAAGTTTCGAGTGACGTCACGATACGGTTTAAGTTTTATTCCTAGTATAATAAAAACACTCACCTTATCAACAACTGTTTTTTTTCCATTCATATGATGTTATTTAAGCCAAACTCAGTTTTTCTTTCTATCACCACTTTTTGTTTTTTAACCCAGCTTTTCCTTCTCTCGCCTTTTTTCTTTTTCTTTCACACCTGTCAACTTCATACCATATCCCGCCAAAACCTTGGTCAGTGTTGCTACTCATCAAAACTAAATGACATAGACTACAGACTATTTTTTTTAATACAAAAACATTAACTTTTTTTAGTTGTGCATCGAACCTAACACTAGGAAAGATTCTTTCATCATTCTAGCTCCCAGTCCGTACTTGTTCCGGCTTTTTATATTAATCGTCAAATTTTATGGAGATTGTAACAAAGTTATGTCGCGGGTGTAAGGTGCTTTTTTATAGTATTATTAACAGTCTAATAAAGCCGGGCGTTAACATGCTTTCTTAACCCAGATTTATCGCAATTATATCAAGGGAAAAACTTACTGTCGTTACGGAAGGGATAGTCAAGGATTTTCTTCATTTTGTTGTACGGACAGCTGCAGAGAATGGTAACCCTCTAGTAGTGAAACATTGTATAGGCGGGGGGTTACTTTTCTCTGCAGCTGACTGTACCAGAACATTGTGGACTTTTTCACTAGACATATTATAATGGCCATACTTACTTTTCTACCTTTTATTTAAGACCAGAATAAGACGTGAAATTCGTTGTGAAAAGGTTCAAAGTTTAAATCAAATTCTTTGACTAAAGGTAAATCATCTATCAAGATAGATAACCGTAAGTTGTCAACGGCAGAGGCTACTTCAGTCAAGGTGCGTTTAGATTAGGCTGTCGCGATCTGTTGTGTTGTGATCTGACGTGACGCCGACCGTTTACATTTGTCTGTCGTGTTGT
>BHDV01030653.1:47745-74946 GCA_005406045.1 Adoxophyes honmai
TACGTAGAACAATAAAATATATAAAACACCTATACAAGTTTTTTATCATATCAAACCAAGTTACTTCTCAAACCGCCCTCGTACTTATGTAATTATTATGTATTTCTGCTATTAGGTATTCTATTTCCAACGATGTAATTGTAAGGTTTGGTTACATAGAAATCTTTGTTTCCGTATTACCCAAGTTTAAGTAGGTACGACTTAGGGTTTCTGATTTCTGGACCTATTTTTTTTCTCGACTAGAATTTCCCGGGAGTTCCCGGGATCTCGAGAAATGTTCTAATTATGAATAGGTACAAACGACTACGACACTTCAGTACCTATTGTTATAAATAAAAGTAAACGCAGGGCGCGTATCAAAAACTATTACATCCATTTCACATTATCACTTTGTGCTGTCTACATATTATTTTAATTGGTGTTTGTGGTTAGGATTTTTTATATATAAGGCATTTTATCACGGCGGGCAAAACTCTATACCTTCCACATTTGGCAAATTTTTTCATTTATTACTCAGGTGAAAAGCAACAATATAAATAATACGACCAATTGAAGCTCGAGTGAGATAGAAGTTCTTTAGTGTCGCCAACGTTTACTCGGAAAAGACATCTGATTACAGTGAAACCACGCTTATTTTTGTGATTGGTGGAAATTCTGGCCATTAGAAATTCATAAGTCTAAATGATATGTAAACCAAACGTGGCATAGCTCAAATTAATCGTATGCAGTAGAAATTGCGCCACTCACAACTCAGAAAAGTAAGAGACGTTTTTTTGTACATATTTAAACATTTACACCGCTCCGTAGACGTATTTTACGGATAGCCGCTATACTTTTCATGTGTTCAATTCATCTCGGGTTTAGTCTTACTAGAGATAAGAAAATGACAGTGGTCATAGCTGTATTTTCAGATTTGGATCTTCAAGACATCTCTTTCCATCGAAAGTGACACATAGTGCGTATCTGTCACTTTTTTATCTCTAAATCTAAAGATATATATAGAAATTGTAACGGCCGTAACATATTGAAGGGGACACCAATTCTCAAATGGCTTTTTGCACCAAGTGCCAAACATTGAATGCTTAATTTGAGTGACCTAAATCTAAAAGAACTAATATTCTTAGTCTTAAAACTATAATAAATACTTATACAAATTTAAGGAACACAAACAAAAACCAGTGTTGGTAACTTAATCTATCGAATACAAAATCGAGAATGAAGAGACGAAATGTGAGCTTTTCAAAAAATGTAGTCTTTTTTTGTAAAGCTTGCGCATTTTAAACTATCAGGGTTTATTTATTCAATCCTGTCAAAAATGAGGCTGAGATCAGTTTCCGTTTGTCAAAATGAGCACGATTATGCGTCCGTAAGATTCGTCTGTGCGGAATGACGCGCTAAAGTGAGGTGGAGCGGTCCGGGCACATATGAACCCAGTTAAATATCCGCATTTCCTTCATTTCGTATATCTCTTCCAATAACTGTCCCATTTTAAAGAAGTCTGCGCCAATATTTGTATGATGTCAACCAATCCAAAGCCAATCTATTTCACCATCAAAATGGTTACAATTTACGTATAATTTTAAATTTAGTTACTAAATGCATAGAGATTCGGTAGATTGTTTTAGTTCATCGGTTAATAAAATAACAACACGGTCTTATACGAGTCTAGATTAGATTATGCTAACCTATATCTAAAAAGTCGAAATTTTTTGGTCATTTTAAAAGGACGTTAAAAGTACAATCCTTTAGTATGAGCCTAAATGAGATTTTCCTGTGTAGGTATTCTTAGTAATTATAAAGAAGGACGTTCTTTCTTTAGAGCGAAGTCATATCCAAATGCCAATATAACCACTATATTTCTAAAATGCCAATGAGAAAACGGATGAATAAGTGTTTGTTGATCTCTATCTACAAGTATAATAAAAGCTAGCTTCCTATTTGACGTTTAATGTCCTTTTAAAATACCATTTTGACAAAACAAAATAGAAAATTCATAGATAAATAATTACAAAGTGATGTTTTTTTTAAATACAATTACAATATTACCAATTCATAAAATTTGTGATATCAAGTATCAACAGTTTAGTTCAATTGTGCGTGAATCGTTCAATGTTTTAGATAATTAATAATTAAATACAAATTGCATAAGAAACATATCAAATAAAATACAAGGTACAATGTGATTTACGCATAAATATTGAATTAAATTATTACTTACAACATTTTGTCTTTGTTTAGACATTTAATGTAAAGGAAAAATTGAATACAGTGCTACTTTCGATTTGTACGTGTATACAAACTTGTGTCTATAAATATACCATTCAAATTCCAAACTTTCCTATTTACTTAGCAGACCAAAAATTACAATCTCCAAATGGTCTACTTTATTCCGAAGTTTTTATTATTTAAAAGTCGAAGATTGACCTACAACCACGAAAGAATCGAGATCAAAATCCAACGAATAATTTCAAATAGAATAATCAGTACATTGAAAACAACAAAATACTAAATAGATTCCAAGCAAGGTGTCGAAAATAGATGAAAATTTTCGAATTCCCGCCGGGAATTTCCCGGGATTACTATCAATTCACGTGATATATCATCATCAACTAAATCTGACAAGTTACATACAAAATACAAATCAATAGAAGCCAATAGCTCGAAAGAGCTAATATGTAAATGTAATAATGCAAATCCAAAAAGCTAAAATTTTGAAAACCATTTGTTTTCAAATCCTAATCAAAAACTTAGCATGCCATGTGAACCTCTGTTAAATTTTAGCCCGCCATTTTTTTGTTTATTTTTGTAGCTAAACCTGCAATTTCAATCTAGTCGGGTCCTAAAGACTTAGTTTGCTGGGTCAGCGGATATTCCAACTGTCAATTTATAGATCTATCAATCATCGAAGATCCGATCGATCATTTCAAATACTATTTACATTATAGTTTCGGCAGTGACCTGCTGGTCGTTCCAATATTTACACCTTCCACTTGGAAAATCTAATTACATTCTAAATAATTTATTGAACTCTGTGTCGTTACAAAAAGAAAATCTACAATTCCGTACACTACATAAAACATACGAGTTACATTGCCTCTTTCAATGGGAATTGAAGATACACGCGTCAGGGGAGGTCGCAACGAGAGTGTATGTAGATGACATTGTATTCAGCATACTTCACAAGGATTCGTGGCTCCTTGGGGGTTAGGGGATTGCAAAGGAACATTGCAGTGTACAATTTATCGGATACTTTGAAAACAATCTTGGAGTAATACTGTCAAGATATGTATATGTACATACTTCACTCTACATAGATTCAAGATTTCGTGCAATATCTGCAAATCGTATTTAGACATTCAAATGTATTGGTGGGATTTGGACTCTCGCAAATGGATTGTTTTTAGCTATTATCAATGAAACCAGTTCTAATCTTTTCATAAATTTTACGATGAAGGAAATATGTACTAGAAACAGAGGTTGCTAGATTTCACAAAGTGCCAACAGGTGTTCCGAATATGCAATGTAACCCGTACAAGTTAAGCTGAGGGATTTTAGAAAGACGACAATTCGGTAAGCATTAGTAACAACGAAACATCACTAAAATTATTCACGTCAAATTTTACAACAAAGTAAAGTCAAACATAAATCCCAAAGTATAACTTATCCGTTAGAAAGTCCCTTTTTTGGGGAAACTGAAGTGTGATTACCAGGAGATCATGGACGGGCGTCGTTAGACGACTCGACGTCGCTGGAACTGGTCGACACCGACTTCTTCGGCTTGTATTCTGTGATGACCACCGTCACGCCACTTACCGTTACCTGGGTGACAATGAGGATCATAAGTACTCGGATAAATGGTAGATCCTAAGAACGTATTAAGAGGAAATGGAGCGGTCATATTTTGTATGGAAACGTAGTCCCCTGATTCCTCGCTGGATATTACCCGTAGAACAATGATTTTTTACATCAACAATCTAATGATATATTAGCATGTTCCTATGTTTTCCTTTTTTTCTTTATTGAATTATTAAAGGAGATATTAACCTTCAAAAACATGAAAAATTGGCAAGTTTTTTCCGTTGTGTTCAAACCTCTAGAAACCAATTTTAACACAATTATATCAAAATGTAAGAACATAGAAACACAGTTATGACATTTTTAAACATTTAATGAAAAAACATATTTAATCGGTTAAGTTTTGGAGAAGAAATCAGGGGACTACGAAACGTTGTTTTTGAATAATTTTCATAGGTATTTTCGGTCCGAGCTGTAGTTGTTCTTATCGCACTCGACGTCGTCTGGGCAGGTCACGGCGCGACAGCAATAGATTTAGCAAATACCTATTTTTGAATTCCTTCGACCGGCATATTTCCTCTTAACGTTAAATTAACGCAGACGAGAGTGACTCGTGTTTTGATAGCAATGACGACCCTTGGGGTACGTGTAGCGCTAAGTTAAGGCGACGGTTCGCGCCGCGACAGAGACACGCGACCGAGACAGGAGACCGCAACCGGAGACCGCGACCGGAGACCGCGATCGGAGACCGCGACCGGAGACCGCGATCGGAGACCGCGATCGGAGACCGCGACCGCCACTTGACTGTAGGCAACATATGAGCGACTATTCGCGAGCGAGACCGAGACAGGAGACAGAGACGCGAGACAGGAGACAGCGCGACGGTCGCTGCCCAGGCAAGTAGTGCCTTCTTTCTGCCCAAATCATACGTGTTTTTATTGATCGACCTGATCAGACAGCATGCTCCAATGTGCATCATACAATTAGAGTCCCACAAAGACGAAAATTTAAATGACAATATTCTGAATCTTATATTTTATCTACTATCGGATATCCATCATGACACAAACACAACTACACCGAGAGACACTTCTATTCTGACGTCTCGGTCGAGGAGGTCGCCGGTCTCAGTCTCGACCTACAGTACATGCATAGAGACCGAGACACTTGTCGCGGTCTCAGGTAGCGGTCTCCTGTCTCGGTCGTATGTCTCTGTCGCCGCGCGAACCGCCGCCTTTAGGCATTCGCCCGTCGCGGACGCCCTTCGTGGACTCGCTAGCCCGCGGCGGGTGTCCGGACGACCGCAAGCGTGAGCACGCGGCGGGCGTCCGCGACAGCTAGCGTAGGCCCTCATTGCTTTCAACAGTCATCTTACCTCTCGAGTTTGTGCCGAGCTCCTGTCGACATTGCTCAACCGTGGAGGCCGCCGCCTCTTCTTCAGAGAGTTGGCAGAGCGCGGCCGTTTCTGTGAGCTGGTTGGTGCGGTGCCGGCCGCCTGCGCCGCCACCATCGCCGGGTTGATGCGAGGTTTGCGCGTCGATGTCCCTGGCGACAAGTAATGAACGTCAAGTTCCCACTATACTCTGTCCCCTTAGCTAAAGCACGACAGGGCGCGAGTAGAGATACGCGCGACATAGACTATACCTGTCAATGTCTAACTACAGACGTCAGAAAGTGACAGGTGGACTATTTCGTGCGCGACGCGACTAGAGCGTGTTACCGTGCTAAGCGTTCTGGTTATTTACATACACACATCACGCCTGTAATCCCAAATGGGGTAGGCAGAGCACACAAAACGCGGAGTAAACAAAACGGTGACTATTTCATGTATTGCTAGCCTGTCACCTAAAATATACCTTAACCTTAAGGCGGCGACTGACTTGTAACATTTGCTTGTAATGTATCGTTCGCGGCGAACGTGTTACATTACAGTTACACGGCGCGGTGGCGGCGAACGCTCTAAGCCTTCAGGATTCACGTAAAACGGCTCGGCTCGCTGCACTGACTGTTGTAAAGTTCGTGTTGTATCATGTTACATTACACCGAAATGTTACAAGTCAGTCGCCGCCTTTACGATATCCACGGAAGATATCCGTTGAAATAAACAGTTGTCCGTGTGATATCGGGTTTAAAATAATACCTTTCCATTTCTTCCGTGGATATCGTAAGGAAATATGTATGTATTAGGTGACAGGCTAGCAATCTGTCTCTATTATACCTCACAATTTAAACCTACTTAGAACTAGGCTACGTAATGTTAAATAGTCAAGATATGATATTGTTTTTAATAGAATGCCGCTTTTTTATTTTGATGACGAGTCTAAGTAAGTTATGTTTAATAAAAATAGGAAAAGACATATTGGAAAGAAGATTTTCAGTTTTAGAAGTTGTTACGTAAGGAGCCAGCATAAATACGAGAAAGGGCAAACACAAACATCCAACATTTGTATCTCAGCACCGGAAATAAGCCAGACATTTCTCTATTCCGAGTTCCGGCTACGGCTAGAATGGAACAATCCCGGAATTCCCGGGGGAGGCCAGTACCGTTGTCTATGCGTCCCGGGGTGACTATACCAGGAACTAGTAGTTATGGTCTCCTCGCGCGTATAGACGCGGATTCGGCAATAGTCAAATGGAATAGTTATTTGTGTACATACATACATACATACAATCACGCCCGTATTCCCAAACGGGGTAGGCAGAGCACACAAAACGCTACAAAGACAAAACGATGACTATTTGTATAATTGATGCATAACAAAAGGCATTGTATAAGCGTGGTTTATGACCCGTGTGGGTTGAAAATAACACCTCTCCATTTCTTCTGTGGATGTCGTAAGACCTTGCGCAGACGACAGACTATCCGCGACGGACTTTTTAGTTTGTGAAAATAGAACCTATGGAATTATATGCAGTAACGCACACGACGCGCAAAAAGTCCGGCGCACAATGCATACAATACAATCCACGCAGACTTCTTATGCGCCGGAAACTCGATCGCACAGAAAGTCTGTCGTCTGCGCTGCACCTAAGGATAAGCTTTAGGTATGCGAGGCGACAAACTAGAATCCTGTCACTATTGCACCCATTAACTTAGAACCTAAAAATTAACCGCGGTGGCGCCATTTTAGATCTTAGGCCGGCCACATAGGTACATACGGAATTCCGTTTCGGAATCTCGAATCGGACTGTCCGAACGTACTAAATCCATACGACATCTATGGACTGTATGTGGCGGTCCATAGATTTTGTATAGACTGCGTTCGATTTTCCGATTCGAGATTCCGAAACGGAATTTTTCCGAATGTATGTGGCCGGCATTATTCCACAGATATACAGTTCCCGGCATACAACTGTTAGGTCTGTTAGGGGTTACCTTACGGTCGAACACAGCTTTTTCTGTAGTAAAGCGACGCAAACTTACCCCCACTACTTATATCTTTGCCAAGTTAGATCCCGTAAACTGTACCAGAAATCGTTTCTAGTCTATGGCACATTTTTTAAATAGGGTCTTTGACAACAGTAAAAATAAACTATAATTTGTGGCCATCCTAACAGATTATAGGAAAATTAAACATATTTCACTTTCTTTTGTTCAAAATATTATGCATTTTTAGAGTATTTTGTTCTATTAATTTCTAATATTCGATAATAATGTATCTGTGACTGAAACGCTTGCGATTGATTGTTGACGTCACATACCATGAAAGGTATCTGTGGTCAAAGTGGACATTGATAATTTGACATGACAATTTTGACAGCTTCTTTGTGTGGTGCCTTTGTTTACTTGCATTTGACGTCAAACACCGTTTTTGGCGTGAGTTTGAGAATTTGAACTTTAATATTTATTTTCTTTGTTAATACAGACAAGAATCCGGAAATACTAATAGGTATATCGTGTTTATTACATAATGAAGAATTTATTAAAAATATATTTCAAAAATGTTCAAAAACCCTATTGTAAGTTTGCACATGAATAAATGGATCACCAACGCCCATAGACAGAACATAGACAACAGCAACGCCAGACAGATTGCAGATGCGTCACCCCTAGCATAATTATAATAAATACCTACCTCGCGTGATTTCGAAAGCAAATTTGTGGCTTAAATATTGATAACTACATGTCATTAAACTAAGTATCTAAACGTTATCAATAACGTTATAGTCATTTGTATTGTTAAAATATGTACTTGGGTATGATTAAAGGCAGCTGACATTAAATGATTAAAAAAAACTGTTACTGGCTTTTCTAAATTAACCTACGAACTACGCTGTAGCTGCCAACTGTTTTTTACTCAATGACAGTGACAACACGAAACAAATGAAAAAGCAAGTTTCCGGCTGAAGGCCTATGTAACCATAACCAGGAATAAAAAAAATAAAAATAAGCATAGATAAGACAGACAAGTGCAGTGTGAACTTGCATCCCAATTTACCTGCAAAACGTCACAACGGGGTCAATGAATGCATTAAAAACCCGACCAAGTTGAGAAGTCGCTTTAAATCACCGCAACCAATATACTTGGCGGTACTTTTATTTTGCCGGGTTATAGTCGGCGACAGCGCCATTCGATACAGTGACTGAACTGTAAACTAAATTTACGGGCGATTTTGTTTACATTAACGATGCTCCTTTATTTTTACTAGTTTTAAAGTGAAAATCTACGAAATAAAAGCGCTTTCAACGGCAAATGCGAGTGGCGTATCAAAGGTTAACTAGCGTTAGTCATTAAAAATAACAAGTTAACGTTAATGGGCATAATAACGACCGTAATTTATCAATCTAATGGGTGGGTACTGTGACTAAACTACACGAAAAGGTTTTTTTTTTAGTTCCTATGCTGACAAAATCAGTAAACTTGACGTTAAGGCATGAGCGGTAACATTTACCTAAATCGATATTCTCGAGTTAAGTATTTCTAAGTTAGTTTGCCTCTCAACTTAAAGCTTTTCAACGTTTCTAATCGTTTTCTCGCATACCACGTTATGAATAAGTTTTACGCTATCGTTACGAAAACCGTACGTAGTCATACGTGGCTGGATAATGCATAGAAGTGGTGAAATTTAAGTTAGCAACTCAAATGAGGATTTGAACAAAGGGACGCTCATGCTTGTGTCTTATGCCTAATTACCTTTTCTGACGTCGCACATAGAACACTTGAAGGCCTCTGCATTGTTTCTATACGTGCACACGCTGCAATCCCAATAATTCTCTTCGAGAACCTTAGAAGGCCTTTTGGCTCTCCGAATCGCATTTTTCTTGTCCATTTTCACTACCTTAAGTCTAATTTGTCACACACACACTTTAATCATGATACTTTCGAATAGCCACAGCAGTTCTTCACCCATTTATTAAAATAGTTCCTAATAAGAATCATTATTTTTGTTTTACTTTGCACGAAAACGTACACCACGATTCGCCATGACAGCTCGTCATGGATCTGTCGTTAAAACAGGGCAGGCGCCATTTGCCAACGGCGCAGCTTTACCGACGGAGCGCAGTTACAAGAGTGACATATAGATGGCGATACTCTTGCTAATGACAAATGTTGAGAAGTTTCAAAATAAAATTAATTGATTTGTTAAAGATAATTCTAATTAACTAATTACATATTTATTGTTTAAATACTAAAGAAATTATTTTCTTAAATTTAAATTACCTACGTAGTATGTTCAAGACCCGCTTATTCGTCCCTGCATAAAATTAACGCTGTGGTAAAGAAACCCGTTAGGTTAGGTCGGGCAGAAGATTGAACTTTTATCATTATGAATAAGTTAGGTGTATTTATCCATACCTACACAGACTTAGCTTAATCTATGTAATTGTACAGGAAACTAGTTTAATATAAAATCTAGGTAGGTATTTCTAGACTTCTAGACAAGTTAGCTTGTCTCTACGAATAATGAATCTAGGTAGTTTGCATACTTGCCTAGGTAGACGGACATAGGTAGGTACCTACCTATTTTACCTTCGTAAAATGTTGCATGGACGTTTTAAAAGCTATGATTACCGAGCCATAGTTATACTTAAGAACCATTTGTGATTTCACTAAGTATATACCTACGAGTATTTTTAAAGTTTGTGCGCTGGTGGCTAAAAAGTCTTTTTATCTGCTTGTTAGTAGGTACGAAGGAATGGCTATTCAGAAACTTGCATACCTAACAAAGATAATAGAAATTAAGTAAGAAGTAGAGCCGCTTATTCCGGGAGTAAAAATTATCAAGTACCTACCTACTTAAATTGCAATCAGATCACTAAACTTAATATTTGTACCTACCTAATGATTTCAAGAACCCAGTACCTGTATACATATTCCTAACAACGAGTTATGTTTACAATTTTAACTGCAGAGAGGTTTATACCGTTACAAAATGTTGGATACTTTTTTTAAATAAAAGAAGGAGAATAGCACCTCCCCTTTCTACCCGTGGGTGTCGTAAGAGTCGACTCTGGGAAAGGGTTAGTGTATTGTGGGCGATGGGCTAGCAACCTGTCACTGCAATATCACGTTTAACCATCTGGTTACCCTGAAATTGCTAAACGTGGTAGGTACTGGATTTTTTAATTCATGTGCTCTGCCTACCCCTCTTGGGAATACAGGCGTGAGAATAAGTATGTACTTATGTATGTAGTTTTAAATTGTTCTCTGTGCACTTTTGAACAGTCTAAATTAAATCGTCTTTTTTATGTCAATTCGGGAAATGTAAATCTATCAAAATTAGCTACTCAATTAAATAAATTCAAAAAAATATTTTAAACTAAAAAATTGTTTCAAGTTTCACAAATTATATCTAAATCGTGAAATATTGTATGGACAGATAAATGGATATTTTTAACATTAAACTCCCGTGAGACTCACTCATCTTATAAACTACGGATATAAATGACGATAATAACGAGGGTAGTCGTGAGCCAGTGTTAGTTTCGTCGAGCACGAGCAGTCGCGCGAAGAGAGCCGAGGCGCGCAGTTCGCGTTTGGCAGCAGCAGCTGCCGCGGCTCCTAGATGAAGGGCTACGAATTAGTCCGAAACATGTCGAGCTAAACTCGATTTATAACGTGAGTTATCCGTAGTTTATATGATAAATGGATATTTCTTACTATTTCATGCAAAACTGCCAACTGAATTAATTTAATTTAGAAAATAAAGCAATACAATTTAATGGGTTAGAAAAAGAGAGGCTATTATTGCGTGTCTTGAAGTTATTCTGATGGTGGGTAAAGAAAACCGAACATGCCCGAGAAACATGTCACTCGGAATTCTATGAATTCGCGAGTTATCCATTTTGTTTTGCTAGGTACGTACACAAATAAACTGTAAAGCTATTATTCATAGATTCACAATTGAAATTTTACGTTGACGAAATCCCGAGAAAAATGAACTCTATGACAATAGCTTACAGTACAAAGTTATAATGGTGAAACTAATCAAAATCGCTTCTATGGATAAAAAAGGGCTTTCATAAAAGCGGAGGCAAAAATTCTTAGAAAATCGACTCTATTTTTTGCCTCGCAGTTTACAAAGTTATGTTGCAGCTGGCGAAGTCGCTGTGCGTCATAAGCCGACGTTTAAGATTACGACAAAACGTAGGTTGTATTTTTCGCCACCGGCATACGTAAGTTTGTAGTATCCTATGTGAATTCTTGGTTTTCTACCTGCGAACGTAATTTTGCTTAATTTTAGGTTGCGTTCAATTTTAAATATCTAGTCAGTCAAAAGCGGTCTGTTCCGAATTTATCGAAACGAAATGTGTTTTTTGGGTTGGTAATTTTAAAATTGAGCAGTTAGATAATTTATTAGGAATTTTAGTATAAAAGTAGGTGGACGTCGGTCTTAAAAACTAAGAAAAAAAATCATCAAAATAAAAGACAGGCCAGCATTGAGGTTACCTCAATGCAGGCCAGCTACCTGTCACTGTCATAACGTTTTTAGGGTTCCGTACCCAAAGGGTAAAAACGGGACCCTATTACTGAGACTTCGCTGTCTGTCTGTCTGTCTGTCTGTCCGTCCGTCCGTCCGTCCGTCTGTCTGTCACCAGGCTGTATCTCACGAACCGTGAGAGCTAGAGAGTTGAAATTTTCACAGATGATGTATTTCTGTTGCCGCTATAACAACAAATACTAAAATTAAAATAATTATAATAATTAAGGGGGGCTCCCACCATACAAAAATTCAGATTTTTTGCAGTTTTTGGTACGGAACCCTTCGTGCGCGAGTCCGACTCGTACTTGGCAGGTTTATTTTATTTATTTACAGCATTGGCTACAAGGCCACACAAAAAATGAGTACCTGTCTTAAGTCTACGTCTGTCATACCGTTTTCTAACTTTAACCCTAAGTTTAGGTATGTGTGCTCTGCGTACTCCATTTGGTAAAGCAGTCGCGACGTTTGTTTTCGAGTATGTATCTAATTTAGGTAATTTTAAATCGACGAGATTGTTGTTTGCGACAGCAACGAAGTTCCGAAATGTAAGGAAAAAACGTTTTTGTAATGAAAACACATTCATTTAATTACAATATCCACATTAAATTTCAACGCAATCCAACCTCAGGAAACAGGCTATACTTATCTATTCTGTGGCTATACTTAACCTATTAATTCGAGACTTAAATCACACTAACATTTATTAAACGATAGGATGTTAATATGATCTAAAATAGTAAATTACTAAATGACCGTTCGATCGCCATAATAATAGAGCCGACGTTGTTTCGATTGTTGAACAAAACAATTGCTAGCGGAGCTATTATTTTTTGTTTTCAAACTTTAACAGTTGATTATATCATTATTAAAGTGGTTAACTATAGTTGCAGAAATTGCACAATCGATAACGGATCTTATTGTAACTGAAATGATATTTTACAAATTAATTTCCGCACTGAGCATTATGTGGCACCCATTTACTTCTTCTTTTGCCTTTGAGTCAACTACCGAGGCATAAATCATAATTTCATAATAATATTGAACTTGGTTCTCATTTCACATTTATACATATTTTGTGTTGGGTTGGGATAAGTATCTTAACCATTTTTACAAGCTTTTATTTGACTTCACTTCTGTATGTATGAATGTTTGTAGGTTTACAAATCTTGCAAGGAAGATTTGAACCACTTCCAATAGACCGTTGTAGCTGAAACTTGGTACACCAGCGTAACTTGCATGACAATACAATATTCCGGTAGTGGACTTCTGGTGGCCCAGGCGGAACTGTCTCCAATGGAGGGCACTCTTCAACGGTTGGTCTGATTGACTTAAAATCTGGTGCACATAATCTAGGGTGGATGACATGAAGTACAGTCGGCGAAAAAAGCTTATATCAAAAATGATTTTTTGTCGGTAAGCTTATTTATACCCCTGGCCATATTACTTATGCATAACTTATCTACAATAATTTATACTAAATTCAACTTACGGTTAAATCTCGATAGTGTATGTGAATCTCTACTTTTGAGTTGCAAAAAGCAGGCACCTCATTCAAAGTCATTTTAGAATCTGATTTTAAAAATAGCCTTTAAAACCTAAGCCAACACAGTGCACTCTAATCAGTCTAGACATGGGAAGTGCTATCTCCCCTCTTAGCCGACTGGACAGTCCGGACAGCTACATGCAATTGAGCTTTACTCGCCTCAAGTTAATTATTGGCTACACGTGAATATGTAGCTTGATTATTCGATATTCCATGGATATTCCACAGTTGCGAGATAGATAGTGTACCTAAGACGCAGCGCAGACGTCAGATTTTTTGTGCGATCGAGTCTGCGGAGCAAAAAAAGTCAGCGTGGATTGTATGCATTGTGCGCCGAACTTTTTGCGCGTCGTGTGCGTTACCTACTGCATGCAATTCCATACCCGTGTGGTGCCGGGTTAGAATAGCACCTCCCCCTTTCTTCCCGTGGGTGTCGTAGGAGTCGACTCTGGGAGAGGGTTAGTGTATTGTGGGCGATGGGCTAGCAACCTGTCACCGCAATATCACGTTTAACCATCTGGTTACCCTGAATTTGCTAAACGTGGCGCTGGATTTTTGAATTCATGTGCTCTGCCTACCCCTCTTGGGAATACAGGCGTGAGAATATGTATGTGTATGTGTGAAAACATCTGTGGGAAAGACTCCAATAGGGAGATTCTCTCTCCAGGCAAATATTATGCCTGAGGATCGAAGTTCACAAAGAGAAATGTGGAAGTTGTATTTATGCAATCGATCTATGTATGAAACTTTTTTTTTTAGTGCAATGTAGAGCCCTTTGACAGTTGGTGATGTGGAAGAAGTTCTACATCTGGATGATAGGTGGCGCTACTCATCTATTACGTTTACGTGCCACTGTTGCCTAGTTATAGAGTCCCGTTTTCAACCTTTGGGTACGGAACGCTAAAAAAATTGCAAACGTCACTATTTAGAGGTCAATTGCTTGAGAATTTTAGTTTACTTGCTATCCGTTTATTACAGCTTTGGCCAGTCTTTTCATAGCACTGGTACTTGTACTATTATGTATTCTGTGGCACTGGCCACAGAGTATGCAACGAAACAATTATCAAGACAACTTGAACAACTTCAATATTTAAATAATAAAAAAATACAGTTAAGATTTCAGTCAAAGCTAGTTAAAACGCACTGTAAGCAAACTTCGCTTTCAGAATCCGACAAACTTAGAAGAGCTCACTTTGCTCAGGTTCTTCATTCATTCTTACGAAGAATATCAAACGTGTTTTCGAAAGCGTACTCTGTACCACAGATAGTCAATAAACGGATTCATTTTTCACTCAGCCGCTGATCTGTTCCACAGACAAAGTTATTGCTCGCTCTCGCAGAATGGCGCCAAACGTGCAAAGTGTGAGTTTTGCAGGATTGTCATGTATCTTGTTGGGGGAGGTTCAATTTGGTGAGACGATGTTTGGCATAGTTGTTTTTGCAGTTTTTGTGTGCGTTACATTCTTCTTTTAAATTATTGTTGAATTCTATTTTTGTGCTATGAAAAAGTTGAGGTGTGCTTGATGTTTTTTTAATTTTTCTCAATAGTTTTTAGTAGAGCGAAGTAAGACCAAGCCGTGCTTAGGATCTGCAACAAAAAGCTCATTTTATTTTTCTTAAACTATTTGTTTATATGTACTTTGAAACATTCTAAACTAATGTTTGTCTGGACTCTCCTCCAAACTTATTTTTTTGACTTATAAATTAAACATAAAATATATGTTTATAGTTTATAGTTGTTTAGTTTACGTAATTGTTTGGTTACAAAAACTGTGATACTTATAATGGGCTAGAATTTAAAAAAATAAACGCTTACCCTCATAAAAGCTCTCAAATTAACATCTGCGTAACTAGACGCCGTTAACTTGCAGGGTTTCTGGGCTCTGAAACGTAAAAAGCATTCAAATTCAACAATAACCTAAAACATTGGCAGGACGCGGTCATAACAGTCACGTTGAAAATTCGTAATTGTTTTGCAAGCTATTCGGATGCCTTTACCTTATTTGAACTAAAAACAGTTGCTTCGCGGTCTTCGCTTTTGTTAAATACCAGTTGGAGTTGTAAATGGCGCTGCTCACTTCCATGCTCTGAAGAGAAATAGAGAAGTATTAATTGTGCGTAATAATATAATTATAAAAATAAAAATCTAGCCTATTATGTATGTATACGTCCCGCTGCTGTGCAAGGCCAAGAAGAGTCTCGATATGAGAGGGATTGGGCTGTAGTTCCCACACGGGTACAGTGCGGATTTTTTTCCAATTTTTCCATTTATCTTTAAATAACACCATTTTACTTACTGAAGTCATGATCATATCCCCAAAGAAACAGAGCAGGTATATTTGAAGAAGACTCATCAGCAAAAACGTCAGGAAGGACAATACGAAAGCCACGTCGTCGATAGCCTGAAAAAGTAAGCAGCTTAGTCTCTGTCAAATTTTGTACAAAGACAGTACAAAATGATGGCAACTGAATAAAATGTGCCCAATCTAATTAAGAAAATATTCAGAACTTAAAGTCTTCAAATGGTTGGCAATAACACATCGATACAACAGAATTCGCCTTTGATTTTGTGTGTTGTGTCAATGCTGTGTGCAAGACGTTAGAGGATCAGCTTCGTAAACTGTCGAAGGTTTCCATTTTCACGCCCCAGCTCTTTAGCTGTTTAATCTTCATCAAAATTTTGTTACGAGATGTACCTACTTAAATGAAAGATAGTACAGAATTATGTCAACTGCACATGCCTATAGATACTAGAGACCTTTAGATACTTAAAAGATAGTAAACAATCTTGACATGTCTTTTCATTTAAACATAGACTTTATAAATCAAAATCTTTACATTTTACAATTTAGGTATGAAAAATCATTTACCTTCATAATTTAATTGTATACTGTAACGATTTTCATTTTTAGACTGTGTATTTTAATAAAAAGACATGTCAAGATTGTTTACCATCTTTTAAGTACCTAAAGGTCTCTAGCATAGTCCAGTTCAGTTAAGAAAATATTCAGAAGTTAAAGTCATCGAAAGCTTGGTAATCGACATCGACACAACAAAATTCGAGTTCGGTTTTATATGTTGTGTTAATGCTGTGTCTATCAAGACAGGATCAGCTTCGGAAACTGTCGAAGGTTTTCATTTTCACGCCCCAGCTCGGCTGTACTTCGCACCAACAAAAAATTTAGTAACAAATTACGACAGAAGCAACGCACCGTGACATTGAAGCCAGTAAGGCATATCAGAAACGAACTTGACACAAAATTGAACAGCGTGGATTTCGTGTAGATAGTTTCAAGCAGACTGACTGATCTGAAAAAAGAACAAAAGATATAATGTTTTCTTCTTAAAGTTAAGAGCTATCTTTTCGGTAGAGTATTGGCTATTTGATAGGTACTAGGGTACTACTTATTACTAGTACGACATGATACCTGCATACTGAAAGTTTTCTTTAAGAATGTGTTGCATTCGTTAACATACCAAATGTTTTCTGAAAAAATACTTTATATCAAGATTTTTGGAACACATTTTTCTTGCCGAAGCTTGCTTTGATTTCTTCAACATTTCATTATTAAATCAGGTTTCATATATCAAAGTGTTTGTCCTAATCAGATCTCCTTTAGATTTTTCTCTTTATTTTTCTAAGAACCGATTGATAGTTTCTCAATTCACACAGTAGACCTTTACTGTACCTACCTACGCATTTCAAAACTTTGGAATAATATTTCCTAAAGTTTCCCCACCCTATACCTAGATTCAAATTAGAATTTTGTAAAAAGTTACTTGTACTGGCTACTGCTTGTTGAAGCGCTCTATTAAGTACTTTTTTTAAGTTAAGGGATAAATCACTAAATTACCGCATAAGCTCCTGATGTCTCACAACCAGTTTTTGAAACTTCTCCTCGAACCCGTTTTCATTGGTAGAAAGAATGCCTTCAAAGTCATGCTGCAGCAGACGGAACTGCGTGCGGATGACAGTGCAGCAGGTGTAGAAGAGACAGTCAGCACCGCCCATCTCCAGAACCACAATACAAGCTGAAAGAGGCACATACATACATACATTCACGCATGTGTTCCCAAATGGGGTAAGCTGAGCACACGAAACGTGACATAGACAAAACCATGACTATTTCACGCTTCACAGACATTTCTAGCATAGTTTTCTGTTTAAAAACAAATGGAAAATGTAGAATAGTGGCAAGTTGCTAAACCTATTTCTTTAGTCGCCTTTCACGACATCCACGGAAGAAATAGAGAGGTGTTATTCTATCCCAACACCTTAAACGCAAAGAAAGAAGTCAGTGAAAGAGCTACGATGTAATATTTTATTGAAGAAGATCGGAATTTCGTGTGCCATATTATCTTTGTCCGATAACCTCGTGTCCAACTGATGCTGGGAATCGGAGGCGATTGCAGAGGAATCTTATCATGTTACCATATTCTGGCAAATAAAGATACATATTTTGATTTTTGGTTTTTGATATTGAGGCGAGGTACTCCAGAAGTCAATGGGAACCAGAGGCAAGTGCAGAGACGAGGTACTCCAGAACTCAATGGGAACCAGAGGCAAGTGCAGAGGCGAGGTACTCCAGAAGTTAATGGGAATCAGAGGCAAGTGCAGAGGCGAGGTACTCCAGAAGTCAATGGGAACCAGAGGCAAGTGCAGAGGCGAGGTACTCCAGAAGTCAATGGGAATCAGAGGCAAGTGCAGAGGCGAGGTACTTCAGAAGTCAATGGGAATCAGAGGCAAGTGCAGAGACGAGGTACTCCAGAAAACAATGGGAACCAGAGGCAAGTGCAGAGACGAGGTACTCCATAAGTCAATGGGAATGCAACGATAGCAGGTAATAATATCGAATGCCGATATGACGTGTTACCTCGCTACGCCACCACCTTCCGTTCCCAGAGACCATCACATACGAGGTTGTATTATCGAACCGCGTTTAGAAAGGGATTGAGCTCATATGTCATTTTTGAGCTAGTGCATGATATGACATTGTCAGTTGTAGAGTATGCAGATAAATTAAATTGTTATTTTGGTACAATGAAGTTGTAAAGTATGGAAAAAATATCAAATTATACAGCGGTTTTTATTGATTTTTGAACAGCTACGGTAATTTGATAAAGCGAAATAATGTGATTAGTGACAGATTTGTCAGATATGATATTATTATTTTTTATTAAGCAAATGACCGATAATAGAGTTCAAATATGCAAATCATATATTCAGCTATTAATTCTATAATCTATAATGGTCTGCACTTATGAAGATATCAAAGATTGGTTTATGATTATATTTTAATCATTTATTAAGTACAATTGTGCTAACGGTACTCTCCAATCCCTTTCTAATCGCGGTTTGATAATAGTATGATCTATCGCTATTACTTCTCATCCAACTTTAAAAATCTAAAATTGCGAACAAAGCCCTGAAGCATAAATATTGTGGGTTTGATTTCTATATTTTCTAGTAAAACAGTTCGTGCTCCACCTGTCCCTTGCGAATGCAAGCGTGATGTTAACATTGTTATAGTAAATGGTCATGATAAGAAACCTGTCGACGCTACTACATACATTGTAGTTTCATGCAATACAGAACTCGAGAGACACGAAGTAGCGCATAAAACAACAATTGTAGCTCAGAATCATGATTGATGGATAACCAACTTGTAGCCGAGGAGCCGCACGCATTCATAGTGAATGCCCGTTCATTCTACACTTGGTAAGAAGCAAGACGAAACCAGAACCTCACAAATACCAACAGTGCAGAGTTCCGACTTAAACAGTCGTAAAGAAAAGACAGAAGAAAATACATACCAGACCAAACCTGATGCAGATACACGAACGGCCAATACTTAATATCATAAGGATCTATCGGATACACAATAAGAAATGGTAGCATCAACTCAATTTCATTCGTCTTTCTATATTCTACAGCCATTAGGACCAGCGGGGTCAAACTAAAAGCAATAACCGTCATTGCATTCCAAAAATTCAAAGCAGTTATAACCACATTCAAAAAACTTCTTTGCTCTTCGACAATAGTCCTTCTCTCAGCGTTTAGATTTCCGAATTCATTATTCTCCATGTTTCGTAGATTTTCGCTGAGTTGCGTGAGTTCATCTTCATTTAGGAATAAGAAAATGGATTTTAAGTTGGCCAACATGCATAGAGTCGTGCAAGGTGCTATGTACGTCAATTCGTTCAATTTCTTGCCGTTAGCAGCTCCATCTATGATCCAAAATATTTCACCAATAACGTCAGTGTTGAGCCAAAGGAAGTTTATAATATACAACCATCTATATCTCAATATTTGAATGACAGTGTTTGAAGGTTGTTTGGTCAATTTCATTCCTGAAAACGTGAAAAGGAATTTGATTTTTCGTAAAGAGTCGTCAAAGAGAGAAGCCATTTTGAAAGTCAAGTCTCCACTGAAAATATTTTGTCAACTGTGAGTTTTTGTTAGCAATAGCTACTTATTACATTAATATTAATGAAAATAAATAGCTTTATATTTCAGGCGGTATTAATTATAGCATGAAATATTAATTAGCTACGAGCGAACGGTAAGTCGTTTTTCTATAAGTTACTTTAATTATGCATTGTAATAACAAGTTACAAAGGTAATTAAATTTTTCATTTAAAATATTAAGTATTCGAAACATATATTGTCTTAAAACAAATTCCGTGAACTTAAGTAAGTAATAGAGACGCCAACTTTATATCAAACCGACACTACACACTTTAGAAACGGCCAGTAATTAAAATTTATATTATATCCAGTCAACATAACTGCCGTACATCGAAAATCTGAAACAAACTGTTTTTCTGGGTTAGTATAGGTAAGAAAGAACACAGCCCTCCAGCCAAAACATGAATAAATTTGTAATCTAATTCGAAATGGCCAGTTAAGTTACAATACATGTTTAAAAATAATTCCATCAGCCAGTTTGATTAAATGCGCTAGAAGCTAAACAAAAGAAGAAAAAAACAGCCAGTTTCCTATTTACCAACATAGAAAACCACAAACTGTCAGCGCGCAGTTGTGCCTCCCTCGCACCCCTCACTTGTTGCGTGCGGCTAACGGGGCTTATTGTAGCTGCAGCGGTTATACCGATGCCTCGAACACTCCCAATGAAAATGCGGAAACATTTTTCCATTCGTAAACAAACGGTGTGCTGCGGAATTTGAGTTGACTTCGTCGTTTTGCCAAGAGAATAGAGACGGAGCAACACGAGAACTATTTTTGTATGACCCAATGTGAATACGCTCCCTTAGTTTTACATAAGTGCATGTAAAATGAAGCAAATGCAAAGATAATCATGTGGGAGTTTATTCGTGCCTGTCAAACTTTTGACGCAATAGTTATTTGATATGGCAACAATTTTGAAGGACCACTTTGATCATCACTTTTTTTTTTATTGGCCTATAGCTGTTACTGGCTGAATTTGGTCAGTTTCCATTTTTTTCTAAAAAAAAAGCATGGTAGAGTGGAGACGTTGCCAGTCCACGTACTTAAATAAGATTGAGATTGAACAAACGCAGAAACTCGGGTTACCAGTAGCTTAGGGACAGGCACACCGCGAGGTGACTTAGCCGCTACATGTGCTGAATAATACGAGTATGAATGTATGGGCGGTGACGCTCAAGCAACTTATTACTAATTTCAGTTAGTAACTAGTTATTTTTGAGTAGCTCTACTAAACACGTCGATGAGCTGTTAAATCTGCCATACAATTACAGCAATTACATAAAGAAAATCTTGATTTACGTTTATTGTGACAACTTTCTGTATTGCCGAAACAATGTTCACAATCTGTACGTCGTATACTGTGTTTTTAAATTTACAAAATCATTTTTACAAGCAAAGTAGTAATTAATTTCAATACCATCAAGAAGCCAGAAACATTTTGTTTTAATTAGGGTAATTCCGACCTAATAAGTGTTATTAAGTGTAAAGGAGATTATTTTTAATTGTAGCAAGCGTTCATAGGCCAGTTATTACCATAAACACATAAATACGGTATCTGTTTGATCAGATGGTTTTTAGAGTTCCGCGGTGGAGACGGAGAACCCTAAAAATATTTTTTCACTTCTTATGCTCTTAAAGTGTTTCTTTCGTCTCTACATAACGGGTCTAATACTCCTTTTTAATCTCTAGGGACTAAAGTATTTTTTTTAATTTACCTTAGACACCCCATCACCGTGTTTGTGAATGTAAGATTATCGCCATTTTTATAGACGTAGAAATAACCTCAAAATGACAATGAAGCTATTTCCACGTCTTTAAAAATGGCGGTAATTGTCACTGTGCTTAAAAAAACTTTAAAAACATATTTGTACATAGGAAGCTTTGTTATAAAAAATATTGTAATTTTGTATAAAACAGAACGACTTTTTTTTCCTCGCATTCAAAGTGAAAAGTAGAGTGTTTAACGCGAGACTAAACAACCATAATGACTTGTTTTAGTCTCTTGTTGAACAATCTACTATTAACCCTTTCCCGTGGTCACGTCACGAGTAGCTCTACTCTTCTTCTTCAGTCTACTCGTGACCACGAGGTGTAAGTAGACTGGTTCGTCTGTACCATCGCGAACAGGGATTGTTGAGCCACTTACCTATGTTTGTAACTTGGTCGTGTAATACTAATCCAATAGCTGACAAACATCTAGTCGGTCACATCGGTCATTGATTAGGTACACGTCTAAATTGCGAACAGTGGCAAGTGGCTCAACAATCCCTGTTCGTGACTGTACGTACCATACGAACGAATTCGTACGGCACTTGTTTCCACGACCTGTCACTTTCCCTACAGCTGTCCGATTGTCACACACACAGCTGGGGCTGTGTGCGTGCGGTGTCGTATGCGCCAACCCCCGCGGCGACCTTAGGGCTGCCACTGCCACCATAGACTTATATCGCGATACCGTGAGTTCCTGCATTTGTATGAAAACCAAGCCACTTTTTCTCTACCTACTGTAACGTCACACGAGCGCTTTAGTGATGGGAATTGATAGACCGAGTGAAACCGATTCAAAGGTGACGCCGCCTTATTCGAGCTGTCCTGTCTCTAAGAAGTTAAACCTAATCTAAACATGTAGTACCAAGACTAAACGAAATCGTGTCAAAAGAAGAGCATTGCTCTCCCTTTTGGCTCCCTTTTGGGACGCGAAGTACACACACTTGAGTCATCTATTTCCTATATAAGTCTGTGGTTGCCACTTTGCCACTATCAAGGAAATTTTTTGTGTAACCTTTCGAGTGCCATTCGACCGGTTCCCGGCAACCCGTCGTTGGTAGCCCACCGGCTCCCGACAATTATGTTGCTTAAAATTGGTCGTCTGATATTTTGAGCAAGACGAATATTGCTAGTTTGCTAGCAAACTGCACATAAATAGAATATATTTTTTACTTATTTAGTCATTTTCAGCTGAATCGAACGATACTTGGATTTTACACAGCATTCTTATTTTTTTTAGAGATGGTAATTTTGTAACACGCGGAAATCGTCAGTCATCGGGCGGCGCAGTCAGGGATAATAAACTTTTCATTGCCTTGGTTGTAGAAAATTGTCTTTACTATTTTCACCAAAAACACACGAAGCCATGATTGAAGTTTTGCTTATTATACAAAGGACCATGGGCAACTTTGTATGAAGCCTGGTTCTGAAACCAACAGAGCTGACAGTTAGGTCATTAAATAGGTCTTTAACTCTACTTTATTTCATTGTATGGGCACCAAGTCGAATTCCATGGGAGAACTGAGTTATTTATATTTAAATCTTAGTTTAAGAGTCAATAAAATCTATTAAAAACAGGTTTATGGTAGGGTTAGTGTGTAAAATAAAAATAAGTTTTGTGAGCAATTGATGGTTTTAAACATAAAATTACCGTGAGACTTACTCATAGTGGATCTACTCACGTATTTTTATATCGAGATTAGCTCGACATGTTTCGAGCCAATCCGTGGCTCATCATCATAGACGTGCACTGCGCGCTGCCGCTCTCTCCGTGCAAATGCTAGATACAACGAACGCGGTCCACAACTACCCACATTTTCGCCAACACATTCACTATTATTGTGAATATAAGTATTTTCCGAATGCATTTTTCGTAGCTAAAAGTACTGAACTCACCGTGACTAAAATACAAATATCTTAGTTCTGCAATGGAATTCGACTTTGTGTCCATATAATGAAATAAAGTAGATTTTAAGACCTATTTATTGACATAAATCTCAATGCTGTTGGTTCCAGGCCCATTTTGACCATGGTCCTTTATCGGTGGGAAAACAGCACAATGCATACGTCACGCCAGTATCCCTAAATGGTTGGTAGAGCCCACAAAACGTTACAACACAGACAAAACTAATTTGACGTTTCGCAGCAACGGCTCCTATATTTTGTAGGTTCCGAAGTAAAGAGGTATAATATTGACAAGTTCTATCGTTCTATCTAATCTATTTTCTTGGACTTACAACATTCGCGGAAGAAATGAATAGGTATCATTTTAAATAGAGTTTAGCTCTACATGTTTCGGCCTAGTCTGTACCCCTTCATTAACTATGAGCGAGTTGTTTATGAAAAACATAGAAATAGGTCTATGGTTTTTACTCTTCTGAAATCACTCTAAGACTGTAATGTGTCGCTCATATTAAAAATTCATTTATATAAGTATATAATCTTTTGATTTCTTAATCATTTTGGTGCCATAGACCTATTTTTATGTTTATGAAAAACATAGAAATAGGTCTATGGTTTTTACTCTTCTGAAATCACTATAAGACTGTAATGTGTCGCTCATATTAAAAATTCATTTATATATATATATTGTATATATATATCTTTTGATTTCTTAATCACGAGTCTCACAATATTTCCATGTTAAAAGTAACAAAAATAAGTTACTTTATTTCCTTGGCACAGCCCTGGTAATTTAGCGCGCCCCTACATTCCATAAGCCCCCTAGCACGCACGCACACACGCTCCAAAAATTTACAACCGATAAATTTGAAAACCTGTTCCATAGGGTAGTTCCTTGACACCTCACTAGGGCCAACGGGCGGGCAGTTTCGGTACAATGAACTTTATTTAAAGGGCCTTAAGGCGATGGTAACGGAATTTGTAACGCGGCCTGGTTGATTTATGGGTAATGGAATTATCATTAAAAAAAACTATTTTGTAGAAGTGTCTGGTTTCTTAGAAACTCAAAGTAGGTGCTTTGGGTAAAAGGTGTTTTTGGCTAGATTCTTGAAAAAATAGGTGCTTACTGGGTTTAAAAGATAATGTAAATGTGGATTATTTAGGCGCAGCGCAGACGTCAGAGTTTTGTGCGATCGAGTCTGCGCAGCAATAAATTGTCTGAATGGCGCGGTGACAGCTTCCAGGAATTTCCATTCAGAGTTTCGTGGAAACTGTCACCGCGCCATTCAGACAATTTATTGCTGCGGAGACTCGATCGCACAAAACTCTGTCGTCTGCGCTGCGCCTTAGAAGAGATAAGTAATATAAGTATATCCAAGACTGGACTTAAAAAAGCCACACTGCATAGTGCATACAGACAAGTATGCGTAGGTTCTTCTCGTTTAAAACATTCAGGAGGTATACCATAATTTGTAATGTATGAAAATAAATATAGGTTAGGCTTATTCGGGCATTTCACAGTCCTACCAATTTTTAATGACATAAGTAGCTTTTGAAAACAAGGAGTCGAACTCATCATGCTCACTATGATCTGATATAGATAGGTGCCTAAAGTAGGTATACAAATACACATAGGTAGCTAGCTAAAAAAAAACCGGTGAAAAAAACGATTCCATCTAACAGCACTAACGTCTGGTTTTCATTAAAACTCTAACAAGCCCCTTTATCGCAAAAAACGCTCCAATTTCAAACCTACTTTTAATTTTTTATCGTCGAACGTAACTCGATATTCGAGCAGCCAGTATTTTTTCTACAAATACGTAAAAAGAGTTCGTGTATCGTGCGATACAGATTTCTTGACGAAAAAACTGAAAAAAAAACAAAGAAAAAAGGAAAAAAATAAGACAAGGCACTCGAGGCCCCGCCTGCCTTATGTCAAGCGACGTGCGCGGTGCACACGAGGTTAGACTTGGCGCAAGATCTCGAGATTCCTTTAAAAATATTAGCTCACATACAAATTTAGGTTTTTAAGACTCTTTTAAAACTAAATTATAAGAATAAGAAACACGTTTTTCAAAAGACGCAAATGCATTTTCGTCTTAATTGTTTGCGTTAAGAGACGTAGGAATAATGTAAGTATGTATGTAGTACTTAAGTTGGTACTTATTTATCTTCTAATTGAAGTACATAATACAGGTAAGTACATGCAAAGACCTTACGAAGTCTGCATTAATTGTCTAGAATTATTTCGTTAAAAGGTAAAGACAAAAAAACTTCAATAGTTTTGAAAGTGTGCACTAACCCGTGTTAAAGTTGCCAAAACGTTTACTGAATTATCGATAAGCTATCGGTTTTCAAAATTCGCTACAAATAAGTACAATACAATACGATATTCTTTATTAGGTATAAAGATAAATTTAAAGATAGAGAAGATACAAGTACTTCGCTCGTTCCCTAAATATCAGAATTGCAAAATACTAGATTGCCGACATACCCGTTTATCAAAATATCAGATTCCCGGAATACCAGATTTCCTTTATGCTATGTTCGTTTTTATAAAAGTTAAGTAAAAAACTCTTTATTGTACAAAATAAAATAAAAAGGGTAGGTACAGACAGGTTTTGTAAAGTACCATGTTTTCAATACACCATGTTCCATTTAAAACCGAATTCCTCTAATACCAGATAATGAAAACACCAGGCTCGCAAAGGCTGTTTCGATATAAAAACGAACATAGTATAAAGAAAATTTGATATTCCGGGAATCTGATATTTTGATAAGCAGGTAGGTATGTCGGCAATCTAGTATTTTGCAATTCTGATATTTAGGGAACGAGCGAAGTACTTAAGTACTATACAACACAATTCTAACAATTTGGGTTAAATGGAAAAAATCAATTTCGAAACACTAATCTCATGTGTATCTCACGATCCCAGTATCGTTGCATTCCGCCGCACACGGGTTCCCGCTGTCATGTCTTAGCCCACGCCATTTTAACGTCTAGTTATTCCAAAAGCAACCTTAAATCAAGAGCCCAAGAGCTTTTGCAAAGGTAATAATAAATTTGTCATATTGCAAGCGGCCATTTTGATATTCCGAATTCGAAAGTAGTTTTATTCGCGTCGGAATAGAGACGAGCCTTAAAGCATTTAGAATGTTGCTGTCTACGAGCGATCTTACCATCAATATCAACCCTTAAATTTATAGCCATAGAGTCCCTGCCAGGCGCAAAAACAATGTTGTCCTACAACAACGATTTCTGCAGCTGGAAAATCCAGTTTTGGGTCTTAAGTCTTTGTGTTAAAGTGTACTATAGCTACTTAGTTTATTTCGCGTCTTTGTAAAACGACCGAGTAGCACGCTATCGGTTTTCGCGCCATCGCTAAGTTCATCTCTTTTCTCCGAGTGAATCAGAATGAAACGCTGATAGCAACAAAACTGGCATCAAACATCCATGCTAGTCATAAGCCTACTCGGAATTCACTCTCTGTTACTTTTTTGTCTTTATCTAACTGGCTTAGTTAAAACGAGATGCAAAGAGCAACAAACAATAGACGACGTCGCTCCCAGGTAAATCGCTTTGGGTTAACAGTTCGCGCGTCTCTTTCTTTTTGTATTAGTTAGAAGGGGATGGGAATAGTGACAAAAACGCAGGTTTCTATAGTAACCGTTCTGATAGTTTTTGTAGAGGCATTGTTTGATTGGTCGCACGAAGGCGGCGGAAGTGACGATGTAAACTGTAGGTTACATTGTATTCTGTGCCTTTACCACGAGTTGCCAGTGACCGTACTCGCTAGCG
>BHDV01030675.1:0-36784 GCA_005406045.1 Adoxophyes honmai
CCATCGCCCACAATACAATAACCCTTTCCCATAGTCGACTCTTTCGACACCCACGGGAAGAAAGGGGGAGGTGCTATTCTAACCCGACACCACACGGAAATAAGGTTTTTATATGCTGATTTTAAATAATAAATATTATGTCATTATTACTATAGCTGCCGTGTGGTATCGGATTCAGAATAACACCTCTTAACATTTCTTCCGTGGACGTCGTAAGAGGTGACTAAGTAAGTAGGTTAAGGTCTAATTTAAGCGATGGGCTAGCAACCTACCTGCCAATTCAAAACCTAATAAAAATATGCTAAAAATGGCCACAAAACGCGAAATAGTCATGGTTTTGTCTATACAGCGTTTCGTATGCCTACGACCATGTAGAAAATACTTCAATATTATGTAGATAGAAATCTCTCTCCAGTCGATGGCGTATGTGGTAAGTAATTCTATTAATTGACGATAGGTGGCGCTGGGGGTCGTTACTATGTCGTTACTATGTCAATGACATTCAAACCGACTTTTTTTTTGTAACGAGTTATCTATTTTTAATGAACAGTATAATAATAATATCTAAACATCTCTTGTTACCCCGTATTTGGGATTCCGGGCGATTTTGATGTCACTATTTTGTGACCACTCACTTCGTTTAACAGTATTATCTTATGTTTTAAACTTTCACGATTCTCACTCATATTTATATGTATGAACGCGGGACTTAAACGCGATTTTTAACGTCGAGAAGGTAAATAAAAATCGCGTTTAAGTCCCGCGTTCATACATATAAATATGAGTATTATCTAAATTACACTACATTTTTCAGGTTATGCCGTTTTTTTTTCTTTTATTTCTAAGCTATAGTCCCACGGTCAGACAGGCAGCTCTTCAGGTCCTAAAAACAATTGTCTAAACGTCATCAATCAGCGTCCGAATCAATTTCAGTAAACTTTGTTCACCCTTAATTACTAATCATCGTTTAATTAACCAAAAAAACCGCATTAAACAAAACTAATTCCCTAACGGGCTATAAAGCGTGTCTTGGGTTATTTATTACCTACTCCGGTAATTAAAACATAAAGGCCCAGCGCAGACGACAGACTTTTTGTGCGACCGAGTCTGCGGCGCACAAAAAGTCTGCGTGGATAGTATGCATTGTGCGCCGGACGTTTTGCGCGTCGTGTGGGCTAGGTACTACATGATACTTAATTCCATAGGTTCTATTTTCACAGATTAAAAAGTCCGTCACGGATAGTCTGTCGTCTACGCAGGGCCAAAGCGTTCCCTTGCTCGAATCCACCGCTTTTTAGGGTTCCGTGCCCAAAGGGTGAAAACGGGACCCGGTTACTGAGACTTCGCTGTCCGTCCGACTGTCTAAGAACAAAGAAAGAAATAACGGAGAAAAAACCGGTTAAGTGCAACTCGGACTTGCGCGCGAAGGGTTCCGTACCAAAAACGGAAAAAAAAAATATGTTTTTTCTATGTGAGCTCCCCTTAATTATTATTATTATTTTGATTTTAGTGTTTGTTGCTATAGCGGCAACAGAAATACATCATCTTTGAAAATTTCAATTGCCTAGCTCTTACGGGCCTTGCGATACAACCTGGTGACAGACGGACAGACAGACAGACAGCGAAGTCTCAGTAATAGGGTCCTGTTTTCATCCCTTGGGCACGGAACCCTAAAAAATAAAGAAGTTTAAAGTAATAGTACAGCCGTGGTCCAATAGAGAGCGCTAGTAGGCCGAGTATATTAAATAGGTCATTTCCTTTTTTTTCGTCCTTCTAACCAGTACAACTTTCATATCATAACACAAAAACGTAAACATGACTTTATATTACAAAAAAAATTACTTCATCGTGCAAATTTTTACTGTCAAAAATCGTTTTTTTTTAATTAGGTACATTCAAATATCGAATTCCTAACTATAGTAGATTTGTTTAGGTAGTTAAAACAATGTAAACAATCTTGACATGTCTTTTTGTTGAAATACACAGTCTAAAAATCAAAATCGTTGCACTATACAATTCATTTTTTCATACCTAAATTGTAAAATGTAATGATTTCGATTTATAAAGTGTACGTTTAAATAAAAAGACACGTCAAGATTGTTTAGGTATATTGTTTTAACTACCTAAACAAATCTACTATAGCTAGTCTCAGTATTAAATAAATTGATACGACGTAACAGCTCACGTTTACAAAGATGCTTCTATCTTTAGAAGAGTCCATCCATAGAAAGTTCGATTTTCCCAAAACAACGAGTAGTCGAGTTCCTTAGTTAGACAAAGTAACTGACTACGTAACGACTAAATCGAATGACCGGTCCCTTTTCCTGTGACAAAGTCAAAGGCTCTTTGGGTTACAAAAATTGGGCCGTACGAACAAAGACGTTTGATAATGTCATAGAGATGTACGATTTGAGTCGATTCTACCAACGATTCTTTTCGAGTTGTCTCTGGTTTAATCGATGACACAGGAAAACGTCTCGATCTTGCGTTCGACGTCCTTAAATATGGACACGCAACGCCCCTAGTGGCGTGTATTGGCAACAATCTATATGACAAGAGTTTAAGTGGAGGGGTATGTTCACGCATTGGTTTTCCCATAAGATATGCGCAAGTGACACCATTGACGATGTCCAAGTGTAATGAAAAAAAATTAAATGCTGGTATGAATCTAATACATAATAGTATTATAAGAAAACATCTACACATATTATCCTTAATACTCCAAAATAATATAAACAATTATTATAATAGTTCAGGGTAGAAAAAAAAACATCAAACGTCGCGCGTAAATTTTGGAAAGATCTCAACATCGCAATGTAGGATGGTGAGGGCACCTGAGAGCGACATCTAGTGACCAACTTTGAAACTAAAACATGTTAAATTATTGGAATATTAACAACAGTATTATTGTTATTATTCTTAACATTTCATAGTTATTACATGCATGAAAACAAAATTGGAAGTGTTAAATTTGTGTACACTAGCGCCATCTAGTGAGAAGTTTCCTATAACTTCGTGTAAACAAGTAACGCATAAGCAATTTTAACGGTCAAAATCCTCACGTATTTTTAAGCAAACCCAAGCCATCGCCGCAAACCATGATTGCGTATGAATTTAAAACTATAATTAACAATAGTAAGTGCTCGCATTAATAATTCTCAGTTTTACCTCTCGATGTCTGATGTTGGGTACTAAGAAAATCCTTCAAGATAAACTCCAAAAGCTGTCATAAGAAGATACAGAGAAATTGTTGACTGTTCTTAAATCGTTACGTTAACAGATAGGTAGGTCCTCACCTACAACAAATACCAGAATGTTTTCATTTTATGTTAATATTCCATTTCTGTTTTGCACATTGATAAATGAATAGTGTTTTATAATTTTACCTTAGGTTTTAAGAGGGCGCACACATTTTTTACGAACGTAATATAAGATCAGGTGGGGGAAGAGAAATTCAGGGGCAGGGCAGGGGTAAGAGGCACCACAGACCATAACTCGTCGAGTTATGAGTGATTATGGTCTGTAGAGCCCTCTTATCCCTGCGTTTCTCTTCCCCCACCTGACCTTAGTGGTTTTGGACCAATGTTTAAAAAATCGTGAAATGTAAATTAACTCATATTTAGCCATGAAAAAAATATGGTTAGACTAAACATATTCTGTAAATTTACAATAAAATTGTTTCATTTGTAATTACATTAAAATCAATGAGAAAAAAAATAAAGTAATGGTTCAACTTTCAAATTATGTAAAATGATATTTGAATAATAAAAACCAATAATTTGATTCATGTTAATCCGTTAATCCCCAGTAGACTATATTGTCTATCAGATAATAACAAGTTTATATCGTTTATGGTAAATTTTAATGGCAAATTTTCAAGTGAAAGACAGCTCTGACGCGTATTTTTGTGAAAACCCTTCAACAAATTGGCTAAGTAAAAGAAATCTGTGTTGCTAATAAAATATTTTTTTCCGTTAATCCCTAGATAAAGAGTTTATTTATATGTTACAGTAGTTTTTCTTTAAAAACTTAAGGATTTATAGCTTTCTAAAGCATTGGAAAAACATCAAAATCACCGAATTTTGTGTGCACGCTCTTAAGATCCATTGTTATATTTTATGCGTGTTAATTTATAAAACATTTATATTATTTTCGTCATAAATTTCAAATTACGTTCATTGAAATTTTCATCTTGAAATAATCAGTACAATTATATTTCGAAATCGATTCAATGTTAAAAATCAGACAGACATCACTAGTTCTTCAGACTGACTCGAGACGGTGCCCTCCTGGTATTGATTTCGGTGCACTGTCTAAAGGAGACGTAATTTTTACACCCCACTAGGGGTGGGGGTTGTTAGTTTAACCGCTATGTGAGGGAAGAAGGATGAGTCGGTTTGAGACGACTTTTTGCTCGACTAGACTGGCTGGACGTACGTTGTCCTGCCTTAAAGAATACCTATTGCATTAGAATTGGTAACAAACTATAAAGCAAAGTCGCTTTCCGCTGTCTGACCCTATGTATGCTTAGATCTTTACAATAGGCTAGATGACTAGAAAAAACTATTTAGTCCGTTAGATAGACTACGAAAAAATATTGTACCCATATTTTTTCTTTTATTTGACAGACGAAAAATGACGATAATACCGAGTTTCGCGTTTGAGTAAAAATTGTACTGATTTCTACTCAAACGTGACGTCACGAGCCCCCACTCAGGAAGTTTGATGATATATCTATACCTTTGTCGATGTTCAATTATTTGATAAACTAAAAAATATGTGTCTCATTTTTTTCCATAATCTAACTTACGGACTAATTAGAATGATATAGTTTTAACCCTGTCATCATCCCTATTAAACAACATGTGTAATATAGTAAAGAAACACATACCTATATTACTACACGCTCGAAATTGATATATTTTATGTTTCTCCCACCATACATTATAAAGTTACCTTTTTTTTAATTGGCTTAGGCGTGCAGTACCTACCTTATTTTCTACGTTTTTTTTATTGATATTTATAGTTACTAGGCAGTCTAAGGTTAATCAGGTATAGTATATGCGTACGAAGGCGTAAGAAAAGCTGTGCCCCACAGTAACATTTAACTTCAGAAGTGGGATCATTAAAAAATAATGATGAACTACTTCGCAGCACTTCTCAAACCACCGTGGCAACCGCTTAATAACCTCTACGTCAACAACATATGACCTAATTTGCTTTGTAGCTATGTTAAATTGCCACTTTCGTATTTCTCTTTGCCTATCATTCCGGAAGAAAATAAAAAGAAGATGTCGTAAATGTAATAATGATTAAATAAAACTGTATTTTCTCCCGTCTTGGGCTTTGGGCTTACAAATACGCGTCTCCATTTCTTCCGTGGATGTCGTAAGAAGTGGTTAAGTAATAGGTTAAGGTATATTTTAAACGGTATCCTAGTAACCAGTAACAATTGTACCTCTTAATTTGAAACCTGGCAAATATGCTAGACGTGACTACGAAACGTGAAATAATCATGATTTAGTCTCTATTGCGTTTTGTTCACCTTGTCTACCCCATTTTCGGAGGACAGGTATGATGTATGGACCAGATAAAGATCCAAAGAAACTTAACTTAGCGCTATTAAATTTGTTTACGCCTGTAGGTACAACCCGTATTAGTTCCAGCGTTTTCCGTAAGATGGCATTGCAATATCATCAATACAAAAATAATTTTAGGCTCATTCTTCATTTTTTCATTCATTTCGTGTGCTCTGCCTACCCCATTTGGGAACACAGGCATGTTTGTATACATGTATGTTGGCACGGAACCCTTCGAGCGCGGGTCCGACTCGCTCTTGGCCGGTTTTTATTCCATCCATGTTAGGCTATTACCGTTTTGGGAGCCTAAGGAACGCTCACTCTTATTATTAAAGGACCAGAATATTCCCTTGAAACAATTTTCTTCGAATATTAAACTAAACAAACGATTTATTTAACTCAATGGAGAGTTCTTCAGCGTTATTATTTCGTATTATTTAATTTAATTGAATGTCGACCTTTCCGAGTCGGTTTGAATCGTTTTTATAAGAAATCCCGGCGAGATTTTACGGAGACTGTTGTTGTGGACATTGTTCGTGTTTGGTTAGTCTATTGTTTTTTTAGTGGGTACAAACATAATAACATTCTGTGAGGTATCGGGATAGAATAGCACTTGTCAATTTCTTCAGATCCCATTTAAACATTATTTTTAACCATTTTTATTGTTTATTTTTAATGAAAGTAAGTAAACACTTTATTCTACAAAAAAAACACGTCATGCAAAAGAATGCTAAAATAGAAAAGTACAAAGGCGGAATTAGCCCTCAAGGGATCTCTTACAGCCAACCCTTGAGAGACAGAGAAGAAACTTTCTTATCAGCGCCCAGATTTTTCATCGCACGTTAAGATGAAAGGAAACTGTGAAGTAGATGTCAATGTTAAAACTTCAATATGCATAATTATTACATACTCAACTCATTCATATGTGCAATTATTACCGAAACTTGAGCTATAATTTATATTATAAGGAATGTTTATATCCATACCTGAGCAGTAATAACAGAAAAGTTTTTGTGAAAATTGAAACAAAATGTTCATCTTGATAGAATCTGAGTCTCGCTTTAAACCAAAACGACGCTTTTAACACTGTAAAAAAATGTAGTTCTGAATTGTATAATTTTAGGTAAAGTATTTTAGCGTCAGAAAATTAGTGAGAACCGATTATGAATACCGAGGAGTAAATTTTAGCACGGAGCCCTAAAAACCAAATTTAATAATGCACATTATGATGAAATGCTCCGTAGACGAATCACTTAATTCTACAGCCACCTTCAACTTCGCCACATGCTACTGGTTAGCCCCTTCCCTCTCGCACTGGGGGTGAAAGAGGAGGACAGCGATACCCTCATAACTCGCCGCGCACACTGCAATAATAATAAATCTGTCGGTTGACAGCTCGACTCCTAAGCCTTTAAGCTTACTTTACTTCCCTGAAATTATTTTTAAGATTTATTTGTGAACTCTTTTTTAGGGTTCCGTACTCAAAGGGTGAAAACGGGACCCTATTATTGAGACTTCGCTGTCTGTCTGTCTATCCTTCTGTCACCAGGCTGTCAGGAACGGTAAGAGCTAGGCAATTGAAATTTTCAGAGATGATGTACAGTCACGAACAGGGATTATTGAGCCACTTGCCACTGTTCGCAATTTAGACGTGTAATCAATGACCGATGTGACTGACAGATGTTATCTATTGGATTAGTATTACACGACCAAGTTACAATCATAGGTAAGTGGCTAAGTGGCTCAACAATCCCTGTTCGCGATGGTATTTCTGTTGCCGCTATAACAACAAATACTAAAATCAAAATAATAATTAAGGGGGGCTGCCATACAAAAAAAATGTTTTTTTTTTGCCATTTTTTGGTACAGAACCCTTCGTGCGCGACTCCGACTCGCACTTGGCTGGTTTTTTCACTTCACCCTTTACCAGTTTTATATTGTGTACAAATACATCCGAATCATAATTTCGCTATTATACATTCAGAAGCTACATTAAAAAACTGGAATAGTGATCGGCATTAAGCTTGGCCAGATATTGTCAACACTATATCTATGTACGCTGAACAAGACTTACAGGACGCACAAAACCTTTCAGAGATATATTCAAATTCAAGATTGAAAGGAAAATAATATATGAATAACAGAAACATTTTATTGATTTGTCTTGGCACACTGTCACCATAATTTTTGGTGGCACAGCGCCACCTACCGGGATTTCGGGAAACTCAACCTGTTAACAACTTAAGGATAAAGTGTGAATCGGATTTAGAATAATATCTCTCCATTTCTTCCGTAGATGTCGTTAGAGGCATCTAAGGAAATGGGTTATGGTACAGTGTGATGCAAAATTGCATGGACAAGTCCAAATGAAAGTAGTTTGAAGCTGTTTACGCCGCGCGATAGTGATGGTTATCGAAACACGGCTTCTGACGCCAAACGATTGCCGCCTCTAAGGTGTCCATGCAATTTTGCATCCTAGTGTACATACATTTTAGGCAACCAAGCTTGCAATCGGTCACTATTAGATCTGCCGACTCAAAACCAAAAGAAATATGCTAGAAGTGGCCACGGAACGTGAAATGGTGATAGTTTTGTCTCTCGTGTGCTCCGCTTACCTCATTTGGGAATATAGGCGTGATGTATGTAGTTATGGGGTAGTATAATTAAAACTGTTTAGAAAAAATAGCAGGTGGGTCAAAAGGGGACTAAAAATCATTTTCAGTATTATTACCTCTCACCAAACAAAAAAACTTATTCGGAAACAAGTCAAGAACCTTCATCAACTTCATGTTCATAACATTTTTAGTGTAGAATGTAATATGTCATTCGCGACTCACTTTTAAAACTAAAAATGAGGGTATAACGCTGTCTAGGAAATTCAAACTAAAACTGTGAAGAAGCACAATATCCAATATGCGTGTAGTAAAAAAATCAGCCAATTAAAAAAATAATGATGTTTACTATCGAATGAATTCATATTTCCCATCACCTCCAAAACTTCTAATTTAGTTTCGCATGCACCGATAGATGTCCCCAAATTTTTAAGAGATTTTTAATTCCTCGCTGGATATTACCCGTAGAACAATGATTTTTTACATCAACAATCTAATGATATATTAGCATGTTCCTATGTTTTCCTTTTTTTCTTTATTGAATTATTAAAGGAGATATTAACCTTCAAAAACATGAAAAATTGGTAAGTTTTTTCCGTTGTGTTCAAACCTCTAGAAACCAATTTTAACACAATTATATCTAAATATAAGAACATAGGAACACAGTTATGACATTTTTTAAACATTTAATGAAAAAACATCATTAATCGGTTAAGTTTTGGAGAAGAAATCAGGGGACTACGAAACGTTGTTTTTGAATAATTTTCATAGGTATTTTCGGTCCGAGCTGTAGTTGTTCTTATCGCACTCGACGTCGTCTGGGCAGGTCACGGCGCGACAGCAATAGATTTAGCAAATACCTATTTTTCAATTCCCTCGACCGGCATATTTCCTCTTAACTAATAGATCTGAGTTATATCAGTGCAAATGAATAACACCCCTCCATCTTCCGTAGATGTCGTAAGAGGCGACTAAGGAAATAGGTTTAGGTATGCTTTTGGCGACAGGCTAGCAAACTGTCACTATTCTACCTCTTCCATCTTTGCACTAATACTATGATAGAAGTGGCTGCAAAGCGTGCTGTAGTCATAATCATACGAACGAGGTAGCAAGTACAGTACAAATATTACAATAGCCCAGTTTAACTCCTTATGTTCCGTGAAACTTCGAAATGCATTGGTAGTTCACAAAGTTCCTAACTTAGGTAGTTCTAGTTTCTAATTAACTAATTTACCGTAAGAAACCAAGCAAATATTCTCCATGAAGTAACTACAAGTTTGCTTGATATGCAAGCAAAACTGCACTCTATGAGAACCATTATAAGTTTAGCGGGAGTCTTGATGAATTTCTGTTGCAGTTTTACGTACTTATAGATTAGCTGTCTAACTATATTCTTTCTATCTAAATAAAAATGAGTTCTTTGCTGTTCTTTACTCTAGCTGAAATTCGAGAACGAGCGAGTGAACCGATTTGGCAGAATTTAGACTTGAAATACGTATTTTTGGAAGTCCGAGAAAGGTATTTAGGTACACTGTGAGAAAATTTGGAAATCTCCAGAAATAAAAATCTTGTTGAGTACCGAATATTCCGGGATCTCGAAATTACGATCTCGATTCAGAATAGGTAGTTCAGAAAAAAATCGTTGTATGAAAAAAAACTTAAAGTTTAAATTTTAAAACTTGAGATTACTCTAAATAATAATTATCTTTAAGAGTTAACCTCAATATAGGTTTGTAAAAACAACGCAAAGATTGAATTTTAATTCTAAATTCAACCGCAAGTCAAAAACCATACGGTAGATACTTTATAAAATCAACATTATGGTAGTTTCATATTGACGCCGTAACGGAACGTGGTTGAAGTTGCAATTTAAACCGTAACGTTTGCAGCACAAGATCGTTTTCAAAAGTTTATGATGTACGGAGTATTATGCATTTAAAAATTTCGCTAGTGTAGTTAACTGGACCGACAGCTTTAAGGTCTGACCACACCGCAGCTTAAAATCCGGTGTCGCTTCGGAATCGCAGTGTCGCGTCGTTTTCGCACCGGTTTCGCCGCATGCTCCCACACCGCAGCTTAAAATACGCTGTCGCACCGTAAATTGATCTGCGTAAAAATCGCAAAAAATACTACACCGAGATCTTATGGCAGACACCACACCGGTGACGTAAAAGACGCAGCTGTCTTGTAGATGCAGCGATTTTTACGCAAAGATTTGCGAATCGGGGTTTCTCGGTTATTGTCGGTAACACTTCGTTTTTCACATAGAGATTATCAGATTCTATGTCTAAAATTTTAAAAAGGAACGAGACAACTGAGTCACGTTCTTTTGTTTTGTTGCTGTGATGGGTGCAGTTGATCTTTACTTATGTCATATAGGTATTTGAAGCATGATTTTGACGCAGCGAATTTTAAGCACCGGTTTGGAAGGTTTGCGACAAAAAGATTATCGTGACGCACGTCATTGCGATTCCGTACCGTCACCGTTTTTTAAGCTGCGGTGTGGGGAGCACGCGGCGAAAACGGTGCGGAAACGACGCGACACTGCGATTCCGAAGCGAGACCGGATTTTAAGCTGCGGTGTGGTCGGACCTTTATTAGTTAACGGCTTACGGCACAGCATACGCGCGTTTCTGGTAAAGCGGGTTCGTATCCGCGCGGAATTGAAAATGAATTTGTCGTTTTGTATTCTAGGTGATGATTCGTCATTAAAAGTTAAACAGCAATGGTTCTTGACTTGGACCGGGGAACGCGAGGAATATGGCCATATTCCACACGATTGCCTGTCCAACTCAAAAACCACTGCTGTTTCATTTTTCTTCTTCTGGACCAGACAATCTTTAAAGTCTATGGCATTAGTTTTCTCTGTTCATAATTGAATTAAAAAAAAAGAACTATAAACATAATGCACAAAACTACTAAAATGGCGGCAAGTCGGATTTCACAGAACAATTGCACATCGACCTCCGCAGACTTTGTGCACTATTTATACCTACCGACCCGCCATTGCAGTGTTCTAAATTTGAAATAATTTGTTTTCTTCTTTCCGTCATAGTCTTTTTTTAAGATGTTCTAAATTCGAATGTTGTACCACAGATACAGTAAAATTGACAAAAGAAAATTACCTGGTACCTACTACTTTGATTTTAGATTTTTTTGTGGTGTATATTTTTAGTTCTTGGAATTTTTTAAGTAGCTAAGTTGCTATTGACAAAAATACAGAACCAACTTAAAGTTCAGTTTCAAATTTCAGTATCTTACATACCTACACTGCGTATGAGAGAAACATAAACGTCAAACTATAACAACCTCTTTTCGGTCCGGGAGTAAAGTAACATAACTTTCATAAAGTCCAATACCGCCGAAAACCAAAACGATGCCTGTGTATATTTTTGAAAGAGCAAATTGATACTTATTTACCACTAACTTTATTTTTTTTTCCTGTGTGGTTATCCAGTTTAGAATAACACCGCTCCATTTCTTCAATAGATGTCGACAAAGAAAATAGGTTAAGGTTTATTTAAGGCGACATGCAAGCAACAAACAAATACTTGAATCAAACGTCTACCTTCTTAATAAAAATAACATAAAATACAACGAATCGTCCTGAAGCATGTAATATCTTACCCATTACTTCCCGAGTGGAAAATGTGATCGTTTCACATCCGCGAACCGTACCTTTTTTCCTAATGAAGGCTTAGACTTTACTTTGCAAATACATTTTCTTCCTGATATGAAAGAATATCGCATACTTACCTATTATTAAGCGGTATTTGTTAACTGTTTATCATACACTAGCTTTCCGCCCGCGGCTTCGTCCGTTCGTTATTATTGCGGTATAAAGCACAGCAAACTTACATTTCAATATTCGATTTTTTACACCCTTGGTTTCATTATTGACGATTACCAAGGATCTCTGCTTTTTTTTCAAAATGAAACGTAGCCTATGTTAATTCGGAAGAATGTAGCATTCTAAGTGTTTTTTTTTTAATCGGCCCAGTACTTTTTGAGCCTATACACTACAAACATACAAAAATACAAACAAACAAATCTTTCTTCTTTATAATATTAGCGTAAACTAGCTGTGCGACCGAGCTTTGCTCGGATTATTCAGTAAGTAAGAAATCATATCCCGGTTTTTATTTTATTTCTCGGAAAATCGCGTTTTCCCGGGAAAAGCACTTATGTAGATAAACTTAAAACTCTAATCCTTGTCTATATAAAAAAAAAACATGAAAACCGTTAGAGCCGTTTCCGAAATAGCTGGTATATAGAAATAAATATATATACAAGAATTGCTCGTTTAAAGGTATAGGATACATACCTACATACATCACGCACGCCTGTATTCCCAAAAGAGGTAGGCAGAGCACACGAAACGCCACATAGACAAAATCATGACTATTTCACGTTTCTTGGCCACTTCGAGCTATTTTTTTAGCTTTTGAGTCGGCAGGTACCTATAATAAATAGGTTGTTAGCTTGTCGCCTAAAATATACTTAGTCGCCTCTTACGACATCCACGGAAGAAATGGAGAGGTGTTATTCTTAACCCGACACTACGGTACTCGGTTATCATTAATATTGTAGGTAAATGTATTAAATGTATACCTAATTTTGTACTAATTAACAGAAATGGTCGTTCCAATGTACAGGGTGTGGGACGAAACCGCATAACTTAACCACCGTGTTTCTGACCATGTTTAAAAAATAAAATGTCGCATAAAGTAAGCTGGATTCGGCTCGGCTTGCCAGTAATTAATATTTATGTTTTAAACTAAATCCAGTATAATTAATCTTTATGGTAGCGACGTTGCAAGACCGTAATTTAATTTAGAAATAATTTATTTTTGACTTTGACTTGCCGTTTCTAATTAAAAGAGATATCAATAACAAATGTTGCCAGTTCATCCTAAGATGTTGTTTTACTGGTGAATCAATAATTATTTATTTAATTTGTATGTAAAGTTTTAAAATTGAAAATCATATTTCGATTTGTGTTCATATAATATGCTGGTAAGCATATGCGGGTTCCTCGCAAGCAGTAGGTATGTATAAAGCATTTTTAGATAAGTAGTAGAACTTAACGCGGTTTACAGAACAAATTTACGTACCAAGATTCAACTACGGTTTCGGAAAAAAGTGCCTATGGCATACGGACGGACAGACAGACAGTCAGACAAACCTGATGAATCTATACGGGTTCTGTTTTTCGCCATTTGGGTAAGGTAAATGTACCAATGCTCGCCGCCTCAATGTCCATTGATGACACCCATCTATCACCTGTCTTACTATGACATAAGGTTGCAAGTGCCATGTATTGGGTCAGTGTCGAGCAAGGGGACGTTTACCTTACTGAAACCTAACTCTGTACCTACGGAAAATTAATCTCAAAGTCACTACGCGATAGTGGCATGTTTTGACGAGAGTACAGACACAAAGTAACTTTCATATTTTATTTTCTGAACTATTACAGCTACGTGCTTGAAATTTCACATACACATTCAGTATGATGCGATGTTAAATAATCACTTTTGTCTCTTATAACAGGGATTCTAGGTTTTGTTTGAAAAAATGTTGAAAGCTATTCAGTCTCTATCTGTCATCCATATCTGACACCCGTATGCAGAAATGTAGCATGTCGTCTATCCCCGCTATTGATTTAAAATAGACACCCTGTTTCTGCTAAGTGTTCTTTTTTTTATTTCGTGGGTTCTGCCCAAGTCATTTTTTGCCTGAATTTGTAGTTCTAGGGTACCAAGATTTTTTTAAATCATTTTAGAGTTATAAATGGGCATGTATTTAATAGATGGTCCCGTGTGGTGTCGGGTTAGATTAGCATCTCCCCTTTCTTTCCACGGGTGTCGTAAGAGGCGACTCTGGGAAAGGGTTAGTGTATTGTATTGATGGGCTAGCAACCCGTCGCCGCAATATCACGTTTAACCATCTGGTTACATCTGGGACGAGGCTATACACGGTGCTCGTGAGCATTGCGAGAGATTTCAACCACGAATTCCAGAGGCTATAAGTAAGAAGTAATAAATGTTATATGAACTTAGGTCGAAACACGATTTTTTTTGTTATTATTAAGGCACATTTATACGACATTAGCAATTATTATGTATGAAAATAATGAAAATAAAATCGTGTTTCGACCTAAGTTCATATAACATTTATTACTTCTTATAGCCTCTGGAATTCGTGGTTGAAATCTCTCGCAATGCTCACGAACACAGTGTATAGTTGACACCCGTAGGTAAAGGGCCAAAAACCCAATCTGTCCCGTTTACGGGTTATGTTACCAAACAGACAGACATCGCATAGCGGTCATATAATATACATACTTATGTCATTGTTTGTCGTGGGTCAAAGCGAACGTAATCAATCATTTTGCTTAATGCATTTCGTTCCACAAAAGAAAATTGTTTTGTTCAATCGTTACGATGAAAATTAAAGTTATTTTTGGAATACGCGGTATGTTTCCAATAATCAGTATTACTTGTGAATTGAATATTGATCATTTGTCATAGTCGTTTGATGCATATTAATAGAACTTTCGCGTATCAAATTTATGTTTATTAATGTAGGGTGATTTAGCCAGTTTACCGGCCCCCCCGGCTATCGGCCATTACACCGTTATAATGCAAAAATAAGAAAACTTTACCTTACCGTTTCAAAAAAATACTTTTCTCGAATAAAGTGTTTCATCACCTACGCCTCCTAAAATTATTAAGTTAATATCGCTTCAAATGTCTCGTCAGCGCGTGAACCAAGATTAACCGATGTAAACGAGTGTCAAAATTAGCAAAAAAATAGTGGGTGACATTTTATTGAAGGTAGGATAAATTGTTGTTTCCTTGGTTTTTGACACATTGTTACTACTTGTGCGCGTAGTTTATCAGTTGAAGTAATACTATTCTGAGTACAATCTGTAAAATAAACAGTAAAATCGTTTAAAATGTGGTGGTCGGATTACTGGATTCCAATTAGTCGTGTAACTTAGCCATCGGCCCCCCGGCCGATAAGTCACGCATGGGTCCTTATTTTGGATTAATTATTTTCACTACTAAATGAAAACCTATCATGTAAAAGTGCCGTTAAATGCTTATTTTGATACAAGCTCAGTATTGTATTTAAATGTCGGCCGCATGCTTCTTAACAAAAACATCGTTAAAATTGTCTTTCCATTGTTTCGAATTTGACGGCCGATAGCTAAATTTTATTAAACCACTTATCGGCCCAGCTAAATTAGCGTGGCCGGTAAACTGCAACATTTGGCTGAGTTTTCGGCCGTCAATAAAAAAGCTAAATAAATTTATCTTATTGAACTATTCTTTAAACCAAATTTTGTCTACGTTTGGATGCAAGTGTAAAATAACCATTTGTGTTCGTTTTACGTAAACAGATTTTGAAAGAAATAGTTCAAAAGAATGGCCGAAAATAGGTACAAATATTTTTAGCCATCGGCCACACAGTGAAATATCCAAAAAAATCAAAAAGAAAAATAAAAAATAAAAAAACAGTTGAAAAATCGAAATTAAAATTGTAGGTGAAGATGAAGCTTTAAATTAAAAGAAAATTTGGCAAGTGCTATAAATCAAGAAGAATATATTAATGATTACGATTGATTTGTTCTTTTTAAAATGAATCTTATCGTTTATGAAATAAGACTCATTTTAGGAACGCAAACTAGTGGCCGATAGCTGGTTAAATAAGCGGCCGTTATCTAGAACAGGCGGCCGATAGCTGGCTAAATCGCAGTTTTCTGATATTTTTACTAATAAAAAATAAACCATGCTTTTGATGGCCAAAAAAGGTACAAAATCAAAAACGGCAATATATTACTAGTTTATATAAATCACAGCAGAATTTTTTTTTCGAAAAGATCATAAAAAAAAATGCATCTGAACTCAAAATTTCACTTAAGTGGCCGATAACTGGCTAAATCACCCTACTATATTTCAATGGCGAATGTATCATCGCAAACCGGAATTGTTGAGCCACCTACCTATGTTTTTAACTTGGTTGGTCGTATAATACTAATCCAATAGCTGACATCTAGTCGGTCACTTCGGTCATTGATTACACGTCTAAATTGCGAACAGTGGCAAGTGGCTCAACAATCCCTGTTCGCGGTGGTTTGCATCAGATAAAAAAAAAGTTGAAAAAATGTCACGTGGTAGTCACAAAAGGCCAACTGAGACTTCGCTGTCCATCCGATCGTCCGTCTGTCATCAGGCCGTATCTCACGAACCGTGCCATCTAGACTAGACCGTTGACATTTTCATAGATTATGTACCTATTTACATATATTGCCGCTATAACAAAAAAGACTAAAAATTAGTAAAAATATTATTTACGGGGAACTCTCATACATTACTAGTAATTAAAGGGGGGTTCTTTTTTGCGAATAACTTCCACTAATTTTAGTTTTAGACTGCTAGTCTATCGCCTACAGTCTTCCTTGCCTATTTCCTTAATTACAGTCCTTAATCCACGAGAGAAATGGACGCCACAAAGTTAAACAGGATTGGTCAAGTTCGTAGAAACCCACTTTAAAGGTTAAGGGTTTCGCCAAAAGGGCCTATGCTTAGGGGCAGCGCAGACGACAGACTTTTGTGCGATGTCTGCGGCGCACAAAAAGTCTGCGTGGATTGTATGCTGTGCGCTGGACTTTTGCGCTTCGTTTGCGTTACTGCATATCATATAATTTCATAGGTATTATTTTCAGACACTAAAAAGTCCGTCGCGGATAGTCTGTCGTCTGCGCAAGGCCATATCGCACCGTCAGTGGAAGAAGTACGTAACTCCACTTATGTGCAAAATTTTTTATTGCTTTAAAAAATCAAGCGTCAAAAAATACACCTTCTCAATTTTTTTCGTAAATTTATCTCCAAAAATGAGCCAATGAGACCGATAATTTTGAATTTCTGCAACAAAATAGAATTGCACAATTCAACCGCAATAAGTAAGTAAAGTTACATACGTTTAATTATTTTTAAAGTCTCCGGGTCAATAAATACTTATTTACAATTACACCAAGGTTCCACGAAGACTTAAGAAAAAAAAATACACGTAAATAAACTTGAATACTTATTCTAGGTTCTGATCAAGAGAGAGGAACCGTGTAAATCAAGTTACGTATTTCTTCCACGAAAATGTTTTCGACACTTTTTGGTGTAACTTCGGGTACTTGTGTATTCAAAGTGAAATTTTTGAAAGCTTAATGCGTAAGTACAGTTCCATAAAATGTTTTATGCCCCGGCACGTTGTAACTATTAACACTTACTTTTAAAATAAAATATATTTTGCACTTTTGCGTTGCAATCACTCTTACGAATGCTGAATACTTTAACTATAATTTTTTTTCTGCTCTAATTTATGTTACACTCATGCAAAATAACAAACGTGAGACTAATCATCATCATCATCATCATCATTATAGCCATAAGTCGTCCACTGCTAAACGTAGGCCTCCCCTTTAGACATCCATAAGTACCTGTTTTCCGGCGACCTTTATTAGGTCGTCTGTCCATCTTGTAGGTGGACGTCCTACGCTGCGTTTGTTGGTTCTTGGTCTCTACTCGAGCACATTTCGGCCAACGCTCTTTGCCTGTCTGCACCCGTTGTCACTTCAACTTACTAATTCGGTGGGCTACATCGATGACTTTTATTCAACTGCAGATCTCCTAATTTCTGATTCAACCCCGTAGAGACACTCCGAGAATAGCCTTTACCATTGCTCGCTAAACAACTTAGAGCTTTGAGATGAAATCGATAGTGGCGGACCACGTTTAGGTGCCGTTAGTCATTACTAGTAACACACATGATTTAAGACTTTCGTGTTGAGGCACTGAACTATATCGGATGAAAAGACATTGCGTGGTTTCTCGAACGCTGCTCAATCGAGTTGGATTCGGCGGTTGACCTCTTTCTCAAAGTCAAACCTACCCCATTGGACCACTTCTCCTAGGTTGATGTATGAGTCAACATTTTTAAGTGCCGAGTTTTCGACAGAGACCGGGGTGGGCATAACCTTGGCATTTGACACGAGTTCTGTCTTGTCATTTTCATTTTCAAGCCTACTCGTGGTAAAAATCGTTTGAGGTAATGCTGAGCATCAGGCTGAGTTCTTCCATAGACGTTGCCATGTCTACGATGTCTTCAGTTAACCTGAGGTGAATTTTGTATTCGCCATTAATGTTGATGCCAAGTCTTAGCTATTCCAGGAGCTTGAAGGGGTCTTCCATTACGGCAGTAAATTGTTACATACATATTCTCACGCCTGTATTCCCAAGAGGGGTAGGCAGAGCACATGAATTGAAAAATCCAGTGCCACGTTTAGCAATTACAGGGTAACCAGATGGTTAAACGTGATATTGCAGTGACAGGTTGCTAGCCCATCGCCCACAACACACTAACCCTTTCACAGAGTCGACTCTTACGACACACACGGGAAGAAAGGGGGTGGTGCTATTCTAACCCGGCAACACACGGGTATCGTTTCGTTTTAGGGAGATAAAACCCCTTGTCTTACGCCTCTTCTCAAAGGCATCGCCTTCGTGCTGTTTTTGAACTCGAACCGACATGGTGGTGTTACGAGTATTATACAAAACATTTCAACACTTCAATGTACCGATAATCAATATGGCATCACTGACGTGACTCAAGCGCCACCCATGTTTCCACCGAATCAAAGGCTTTCTCATAGTCCACAAACGCTAAGCATATTGACATGTTGTATTCTTCAGCCTTTTGTGTAACTTCCCGCAGTGCATGGATGTGTTCTATGGTACTATAGCCTTTTCGGAAGCCAGCTTGTTCAGCAGGCTGGAAGTCATCAAGTCTGTGTTCGAGAAGGTTCGTGATGTCTCTTGAAAACAGCTTATAAACATGGTTTAGAAGCGTGCTGGGCCTGTCTTCTTCAATAGACTGTTATCTGTGTTCTATTCCATGCTTCTGGCATACCACTGGTGTACCACCCGCTCTCAGAAACTCTGAGGTGATGCCGTCTTCACCCGGCTCCTTATTGTTCTTAAGCTGCTTTAGACTTTAGGGCCATCCTAATCTCGTACAGAATGATGTCCAAGATGTCGTCAGTATAATGACGGGACAGCTTGGCTCTTCGATCTCCTACCAAACTGCCAATGGGTTGTGTGGCTGAAGTGTATAACTGACTAATGACCATAGAACCTCTCCATCTCACTTAAAATATCTGCTTTGCCATCTTCCTATTTCAACTTTGTCAGCTGGCTTTGCCCAAAACACTGGTTGTTTGCAAAAACTTAAAAAGCCTTTGTTTTTCATAATGGTTTCTTTAATACGGTTTGTATTAAAGAGCCGCAGATGATGTCGTCGCAAAGACTTAGATAAATATACACGTCTATCGAGCTGTCTATATGACTTCGCGTCATAGGGAGACTACATCTGTAGCGAGCGTCGTACAGCAATGAGGTTTAATGCTTGGTCAGTAAATTTTTGAGATCTATCTTTACGCTGGGGTCTGAAAAACTTAGACTTCACCTTGTGGACAGTTTCCTATAGCCCGTTGTTGATCTCTTTGACTGAAACTAAGTTCTCTAGGCAAGCAAAGCGGTTGAAGAGTTCGAGTTAAAAGCTCTCGGAGTTTTAAATATACTATAGGCCCGAGCAGGTCGGGGAGAAGACTTCATTAGGCTGGATATTTCAAGTTTAACGCTGATATTCAGTGTGTCTTATACGATTCGGTAATCACTGCCGATCTTTACCCTGTTGATCACAGAAACAGGTCATTATGAAGTCAATCCGTTTCTCCTGAAACCATCGGGGCTAATCCAGGTCTATTTCCTGTGAGGCGGATTCTAGGAGAATGAATTCATCATGAAGTGTTCCTCTTTCTCCAGAATGTCGACAGGTTCTGTCCCCTTGGGTTCCGTTACCCGGTTCGTAACGATTTTATTATATGTCAAATTAAGTAGATTATGATTGTAAATATGTAAAAGTGCAACAAAATAAATTTTAACGTAAAATTATACTATACTATTTCTTTCTTAAACATGGAAAGTCTTTATAGGTAAAAGCATTATCATACATTCTATATCAATTCAATTTACAAGATGCTGCTGCTGCTGTTTGACAACTACATAATAAAATAGGTTTTACTTTAGTTCATCGCCGCTATAGATAATTATTTAATTATGTTCCCATGCAAATACTACTTTCATTCTTGGTGCTTACATTTTTAATGCCAACCTCTTTTATTCTTTGTAGACAGATACTTAAATACATACATCATACCCGTATTTCCAAATAAGATAGGCAGAGCACATGCAACGATGCATATCGTGAGGTGTCGGATTTAAAATCATTATTTTCCATTTCTTCCTTGAATGTCATGAGAAGCGACAAAAAATAAGTTAAGGTATGTATTCGGCTACAGACTAGCAACGAGTAGCTATAACACTTCATTTTGTTTAGCTTTTAACCTTAAAATTGTGATAAAAGTGGTTACAAAACGTAAGAACAGTTTACAGTGTTAAGTTACCTCACTGTACATCATTGAACTATCCAGTGTAAGAAACAGGTTTTGAGAGATACATAACAATAATACGTTTTTGTTCCCCAATAAAAACGATGTATTATTTGATGCGTCGACAAAGTTTAGTTAGTCTTGCATGGTTAAAGTATGTAAGAAGATTTACACCAACGACATTCTCGTGGAATAACTACGTATCTCATACTTACATTTTTGCACAAGACTGATAATCGGAATGTGAGTAAGTAAGCAACTAAAATTACATCAGTTGATGTAGTTTAAAAAACGTAGTAACAAAACAGTAACCGCACTTGCGTTAGAATGTAATAGCATTGTTTCGTGGAATAATTAGGTAACCGTCTTTTTTTAATTTTTCTCAGAGGTTACGAATTAAATTATAACTTCAACTATATTAGAAAATAACGGCTGATCTTAGTCATCATATGCAGTTGGTTAGGTATTTTTAGGACAAGAAATGAATTTATAGGACGGTTTTTTTACGCTCCTGAAAACTAGGCAATTTTCACTTACTGCTTTCTTCCAGGAAGGGTGCGATATACGGTACAGGATAAGTCCTAGTAGGTGTATGGGAGAGAAACGACAAACGATTTATCTAGGAGGTTAATGCCCCTGTTATGAAATTATAAATATTCTTTATTTAAAATTAAACGTTGGCACCCTGGGAACGAGAGCGCGCGCTCTTTTTGTTTTTTTTTTTCTATTAGCTCCCTGTTTACTCTGTGCACCAACCCTAAAGTCTGGGTTACACGCGCGGAAATCAGTCGGTCGATATTAAATCGCAGAACTCGATCGACTGTTCAAAACTCGTTACGGCCGTGCAGTGAATTGCGAGATGCACATTTCCGCACGTGTCAACTGGGCTTTAAAGGGTCTCAATATAGGCGAAGGTCGTGTTTTGTCATCCTGTCTGTAACTATTATTAATCTTGCTCAAAGTTTTAGGAGAACATGGTTCGTAGAAAGCCACTGATTTCTACAGTGTATAAAAGACCTGGCGGTAATTCTTTGAGGTATACATAATTAAATAGAAAACTCAACTGAAAGTCGACTTGATAGACATTATTAGATTGCCATGAGAGTTTTTAATATTAACGGTTGTAGGTATTCTCCTATGTAACTAACCAAACTCGACGAATTCGACGTCGAGGTGTCATGATTAGCTGTCATTTTTAACCGACTTCAAAAAAGGAGAAGGTTCTCAATACGTCGGGATCTCTTTTTTTTATGTGTGTTCGCTGATTACTCGAACACGCCTGGACCGATTTTGAAAATTCTTTTTTTGTTTGAAAGGATATAGTTTCCAGTAGTTCCCACTGTCATTATCTTGACCTGATGATGGAATATGAGGGAAATCGAGGGCAACCCTCAAATTTTATAGGCACAGGTAATGTTTTTAGTACATTTTTCAAAGCTACACCAGTATTTACGTTTGGCAGTAAAAAAAAAATGACTGAGCTGATGACGGAATGCTCCTTAATGCTTAGGAGTTAAATGATAATTCTTTCAATACTGAATGCACCTGCAGACAGGAAATCATAATTTCAGTAATTAGTCAGGCCTGCTGGTGATGGAAGGTCACCCTCATTAGACAAATGCTTTCAGTATAGCCCAAATTTGAAGTCGGTTTTTTTTTTGTTTAAAATTATGTATGGTAAACTTGACAGATCGACGTCGAGCTCGTCGATGAGTTTAATTAGATACGTTAGAGAATGACACCACAATACGAGGGTTGAGGTATAATTTTTATTTAAAGGTAGCGATAGAAAAAATCGCCATCTTCATCGTTAAGATACTGTAAAGTGGAGTAAATGCTGTACTAATATCCTGTCGAGGATTTTATACACTAACTTGTCAAGGTATCATGGGCGTAGCCAGGGGGGAGATTTAGGGGGTTCAACCCCCCCCGAAAAGTTCAGGCTCCCATACAACGCTCGTGATTTTTTAATGTCCGACTTGCACTTGGCCGATTTTTTTTTCGTCAGACCCCCCCGAAATTAAATCCTGGCTACGCCCGTGCAAGGTATACAAAGTGGCAGGAAATATAATATACTTAACAATATAATATTTTAACCAGTTATCGGGTATAGGTACGGGTCTCGAAACCTTTGTAAACCATTTCCTGTTTTTTTTTTATTGAGCTAGTGAGAGACAAATGTGTCATCGCTTTTCAAGTCAATGCGACCAGTGTATGTGTGACAACTATAAGTTAATTTCAGTAACGGATTTAATGATCTATCGAAAAAAAACTGAATACGTCGACACCCGAAGTGTCAGTCAATTATTTACATATTATTATAATGAAACATTATTATTGAATGTCGACGCTAAAACGACAATACTTATATTATTGCACTTACGATAAAATAAGAAGGGAAATTCGTACTCTGTATATTTCTCGCGATAATGTTAAGTAAATGTAAGCAAAACAACATTTTTGTGAAGACATTTTCGGGCCGTTCTCCAGCCGTACGATTTTTCGTGTTCTCAAGTTCAAGTGCCTGTGAAATCCAAATTCTAACAGATAACCTTATAAAAAAAATATCTTACGTAATTCACACTTTATTCTGCTCAAAATAAGTCTAACAATAGTATATTCTTGTTATTAAATGCGCGAAACAAAAATCGAAAGTCAGTGGAGTCTACATTTTCGCCTTGTCCCACCTCCAAAATTTGTTAGTTGATGACATATACTTCGAAACCTAAACGCGGAAACTGTAAGTTTTTGTTGTTCACAGCAAGCCAATTACATGATAAATTAAATCCTATTGCCTAAATAATTATTTTTACATTGGTTTATTTTTAAAGCCATTTTTAAAAAGTGTCCCGAGTTTTGCGTCTTGACCAAATTCGGCCATAAAACGCGTCGTACTGCTCAAACGCATACTCCGAGAGACATCCTCGATACGTTCCTAGAAAGAGTCTGTCACGCCGCGATGGCTAAACAGTGTGAATCTGTGATTTATTGTGTCGTTACCGAATCACGAAGGAAAGAAAACAACACGAATTTTTTGTCACAGTTAAAAGTGATTACCATATTATTTTTTTCTCGCATGTTCTGTTAATATATTTAACTCAGATTATTTTGACATATTAAACAGTGTTATAACTACTTACACAAAAAATATTGAGTTTTTATCAATAACCGTTTCGAAGTAATTAATTAAAAACTAAATTGCTCACGTGATTACCGCGACGGTGATTACCGTAATTTGAGTGATCTCCGCGGTTTTATAGACGTGGTAATAACTATATTGGTCATTTATTGAGTTATCACTGTAAAATATATAAGTTTTAAATAATGCTTCCCTTGATTGAGAATATTACTCTGTGCAACACAAAAAAAAATATACCTAATAAAAAAATATTAATTTCACGTTTCTTTTTTTTATCAATGGTTATCATTAATTAAAATTATTATACTATTACTTAAGATGTTTATAATTCAAGGCTATAAATGTATAGCATAAAAAGTCTAGTGATATCTATCAATAAACATGATTTTATGCCAATATTGTTTGCTTGGGTGATTACCGAATTATATGAAAAAAGAAAATTTAATTATCTCGATAATTAAAAGGTTCAAAGTGATGCCTCTTTTTGCAAAACGTTTGAGATGTGAAGCATTATTCGATTTACTCATAAAAACACACATTAACATAAAATGAAATTATGCCTCGGAGTGTCACGCAAAACTGCCTTGGTCGTGGAATGACCCTTTCCTTTTTTGCGGTTGATTGTTTAACTTTTTGTTTATTTTGCTTTAGTAGGTATTCTTCGCTCTTCCGTTGAAATTTTGACTCTTTTGTATAAGTGAATCCCAGATTGGCATTGTTTTTAGCATAATAATTAATTCATGACTATGGTAGAGTTTATTAAGGTAGAAAAACAATATTTTTTATTTTTGAATGTGCATACAAGTGAAATTAATGTATTTAGTAAACGTTTAAGGTTTAAGTATAGAATATTTAATGCATCAGGCTCTAATATAGTTTAATAAAATTAAACACATTTTTATTTAGCTTTAACGAAACCAATTGGAGCACGCAATACTAATAAACTCATGAATAATGATTTTTTTTTGGCACGAAATCCAACAAATAAAAGAGTAGATTATACAAACAGTGACAAAGAGTAACGCAACAAATTTGTCTTACACGAAATAATTATACCAAACTGTAAAATTAATAAAAGTACTTAAAAAAAGCACTTACTTCAGTTATCAAAGGAGCTCGTTCCAAATTACTTTCGCGCCCAAAAACGCTCAAACCAATTTGACAAACACGAACAATCGTGAGCGCGTTCAAAAAACACCACTGTAATTTTGAAATACGTTCATCGTTCCAGCCGCGTTCCAAACTCAAAAGGTCCACAGATTAGGCAAGTGGACGACCGACTCGCCGAGCGACCAGGGAGCAACTGTCTGAAACGGCCCCGAGTCTGAAAGGAAAGTTTTCGCGCGCATGCAACAAGTAACACTAGACGTTGGACAAAACAAATTCGTGACCTACCACCTGGGCTTAAAGCTCATTTAGTAATTTTCCAACAGAATAGTAGGAAAATCACCTTGATTTCGCGCAGCATGCAATAAGCTTGCAGACTTATTTATCACTACAATTTTCTCAGGCGCTTTATGGTAACAACTTTTGAGTGAAGACGAGTGGAAAAGGGTTCCAACTTTTGTTTTAGCGAATATATTGTAGTGTTTGCTCTGTTTTATGACTGGAGTTAAATTATTTGTGTAAAAGCGTATCAACCCAAAAACATAAGTTCTCGATTCGAATAGGGATGATGACAGGGTTAAAAATATATCATTCTAATCTAATTAGTCCGTAAGTTATGGAAAAAAATTAGACACAGTTTTTTAGTTTATCAAATAATTAAACATCGACAAAGGTACAGATCATCAAACTTCCTGAGTGGGGGCTCGTAACGTGACGTCACGTTTGAGTAAAAATTGTACTCAAACGTGACGTCACGAGAAACTTTTAGGCTCTGTAGTATCGTAATTTTTCGTCTGTCAAATAAAAGAAAAAATATGGGTACAATATTTCCTAGTCTTTAAGTATGACGGACTAAATAGTATTTACCTAGCCTATTGTGTATTTTTTTAGTTGATAACAGAGTTCGAGTGGTGTCGGATACTCGGATATATCCTTTTATGTCGTGGATGTCGTAAATAGGTTAAGGTGTATTTTAGGCGACAGGCTAGCAACCTGTCACTATTATACCTGCCAACTCAAAACCTAAAAAAATGTGTTGGAAGCGGCCGCTGTTTGAAATAATCATGGTTTTGTCTATGTAGCGTTTGGTGTGCTCTGCCTACCTCATTTGGGAATACAGGCGTGATGTATTGTACTTTTGAGTTAGTTGATCGAAGTATTTGTTAAACATTCAGTCCTTACTTCTATTAAGTTTGTACGCTTTGATCTTGTAATATACATATTTATATATTCACTTCTATCTGATAAAGCGTACGAGGAAAACGTCGACGTAGCGGAATATCTCAGCAAAGCGTAACATACTGTGAAAATTCATATAAAACATATCTATTTGTTATTCATTTCAGTACGCCGCCACTCTAAACGCTATTTATTTAAATAAAACTGCTTGAATAAAATACAATGTTCTGAATAAAAGAACGAGCAACTAGAGTTCCTATTTCAATGTAAATATAACGCGTGGTTAGTTTTTTCCCGCCTTTCCTAACGAACGTTTTGTTTTTTTTTCTTTGGACCCGCGCGAAAGCATTGCCAGTTTTCTGTTTCATGTTCTTTTCAGCCACGTCCGTGTCCTCAATTTTTATTAGTGGCCAGTATTACGTTAACCAGTGAAGGTATATATTTTTTTTCTACTCACATTTACGTATTCACAGACAGTAATGTAACAATACTTATACGTAATAATTTCTGTATTTTCAAATGGATTGACAAATCATACGAAACGATACATAGTCAAATCTATTACTATTTCACGTTTCGCAGTCGCGTTTAGGTTTTAAGCTAAAAATTTTAGAATATACAAAATTTCCTGTGTGATGTCGGGATCACGGGCGTAGCCAGGATTTAGTTTCGGGAGGGGTTGAAGAAAAAAAATCGGCCAAGTGCGAGTCGGGCTCGGGTACCGCACCTTTAATCGCACAAGGAGCCCCCCGTAATGTTAATATCTGAACTTTTGGGGGAGGGGGGGCTAATACAAGCATTTTGGCACTGTTGTTACTACAACACCTTCTAACTTGAAACCTTAATAACATGCTGGAATAGGCTGCGAAACGTGAATTTGGCCTAGACTCTAGTCTAGTTCAAGGCTGGCCAAACCCAGGCCCGCGGCCACGAAGTGGCCCGCCAAGGCATTTGAATTGGCCCGCCCAGCGCTTTCGGCCCTGCGCAGACGACAGACTATCCGCGACGGACTTTTTAGTCTGCAAAAAAAAGATAAGAAAAGACCTATATATGCAGTAATGCAGACGACGCGCAAAAAGTCCGGCGCCCAATGCATACAATCCACGCAGAGTTTTTGTGCGACGCAGACTCGATCGCACGAAAAGTCTGTCGTCTGCGATGCCCCTTCACCTGATTGATCGTCATGAAAAATCTTTGTAGCCCGCTGTCGCCACAGTCTTAAAAAAATCTCGTCTAGATTTGAATCATCATCTTGAATTTTTCTCCAGTGTGTTGAAAAAATGATAAATGCTGATATAAATCTTATGTGGTAGTTGTTTAAATGATTTATATCTCTAAAAAACATGTAAATCAAAACATCACTTTTAATACTAATAATTAATAATAATTTTAAACAAAAAAAAACCGACTTCAAATTTGGGCTATACTGAAAGCATTTGTCTAATAATGAGGGTGACCTTCCATCACCAGCAGGCCTCACTAATTATTGAAATTATAATTTCCAGTCTGCAGGTGCATTCAGTATTGAAAGAATTATCCTTTAACTCCTAAGCATTAAGGAGTTGACCTTCCATCATCAGCTCAGTCATATTTTTTTTACTGCCAGACGTAAATACCGGTGTAGCTTTGAAAAATGTACTAAAAACATTACCTGTGCCAATAAAATTTGAGGGTTGCCCTCGATTTCCCTCATATTCATACGTCGCACTCCAGAGGGCATTTTCGTGGCATGTCAAAATGATAGATAAGGTTCACAAATAAATCAAATAATCAGAAGTGTATGTACTTAGTATTTCGTACCTAGTATTTATAATGTACAATTCTAAATATTTTTGCTACTAAGATTGTACGTTACTTACGTGTTTATCTTTTAGTACATACATAACATACATACATAACCGTCACGCCTTACTCCCTGCGGGGTAGGCAGAGACAACAGAGCGCCATTCGCTTCTATTTTGACATACTTCTTTCGCTTCACTAACATTCATCACTCTCGTCATACACGCTCGACGGTTTCGGGTACTCTTAATTTGGCCTCCCTTTAGCACATCGCCGACCTGGTCGATATACGTTCTTCGAGGGCGCCCTCGACCGACTTGCCCCAACACACTTCCCTTGTAAATTTGCTTACATACCCTTGCTTCATCCATTCTCTCCACATGCCCATAATTGAATAGTATATAAAATATTTAATTTATTAAGCAGCTATGTTATACGAATATATTTATATTTTTTCTAAGTTCCTGGCGGTCAACGTTCTTCGTCGGCTTGAAAATATCCATTTTAAATGGGAGAACGTTTTTTCAAAATCGACTGAAGTAATTGGCAGGTATTTTCGTTGTTGAAAATGCTGAAGTGTGTTTTTGTTAACGTTATTTGTTGTCTCAACCTCTTCGTTTTCAATTAGACTATTTATCACTTTTAGTGTCTCATACACGGGATTACAAATATTAAGTACATTATATATTTGACGGCCGGATAGCCCAGCGGTTAGAGAACCTGACTGTGAAGCTTAAGGTCCCGGGTTCGATCCCCGGTCGGTGCAGATGTTTGTATGATGAATACGAATGTTTGCTTTCGAGTCTTGGATGTTTATCTATATATAAGTAAGTTTATCCGTTGTCTAGTACCCATAACTCAGGCGTTCAATTGCCTACTTTGGGACTAGGTGATTGGTGTAAAAAAATTGTCCAGTGATATTTATTTATTAACCGACTTCAAAAAAAGGAGGAGGTTCTCAATTCGACCTAACAATTCGACCTAATTCGACCTAATACTCATAAGTTAAGATTTTTTTGTTTACCTTACCTTGCCACGAAAATGCCCTCTGGAGTGCGACGTATGCTCATATTCCATCACCAGATCAAGATATGCTGGCAATGGGACCACCTGGAAACTATACCCTTTCAAACAAAAAAAAAATTTCCAAATCGGTCCAGGCGTCTTCGAGTAATCAGCGAACACACATAAAAAAAATAATGATGATAAAAAAAATAATAATAATAAAAAAATATCCCGACGAATTGAGAACCTCCTCCTTTTTTTGAAGTCGGTTAAAAATGAAATATAAACAATTTCGCGCGTGAATTTAGGAAAGATCTCAACATCGCAATGTAAGATCTATTTTTTATAACGGGAGACTAAAATGACATTTCAAGTATTGCCTGTTTTTTTCACTTCATAAATAGTGATGTGGTACAACCGGTATTTACCGAAAAAAAAAGTAAGTGTGCTTGTTAGATTATGTAATATAGTCTAGAGAACAAAACTAAATAGGTAAGTACTACTGAATGTAATTAAAAAAAAAACAATTGTTCATTCTTGTTTTTTTTTTGTAGAAGTCTTTTTAGTTTTCTTTTACAATTCTGCCCTACATTGCACATAAATATTATTGTGTGCCTTGGCCGTTGAACACTTAATACCAATTACCACTTTATACCAACGGCCAAGTTACACAACATAGGGGAGACCTAGGCGGGTTGACACAAAGGTAAGTTGACACAAAGCTAATATCTCAGGAACTATAGCAAATAGAAGTTAGGCTACTATGCATTTTAAACCTTAAGCTCGGTCCGGTAGACTTGCTAGTACGCGTCGTGGCCACCAGGTGGACGGTTTCGGAGATACAGCGTCGGTGGTCAAAATTGGACGAAAAGTAGGTTTTTTATCCTTTTTTCGGTACAGTTTCTTTACATGTAAGGAATCCAATCCCGTGCTGATTATAGATGATTTTTGAAGCTCGGTCAATGTAGTTTAACATGCACATGTCACATTTTAGGTAAAATTGCGGTTTGTAGATTTTAACCGAAATGATAAGTCAAGAGCCGTAAATTTCAAGGTAGAGGTAAGTTGAAACACCTTGTTTCAATTCACCTCGTTTGTTGCAACTCACCTCGGTTCTTTTATTTTTAGTTTTATTAACACCGGGTATTATTGTATGTGGCATTTGGCCATTTAATTTTAACTTTTTAATAGTGGCACACTTCCTGGCTGGCTAAAAAAACCGATTCTCCTTTATTAATCAAACGCAACCCAGAACAACGTGAACTGGAGAGGAAGAAACTAGACCCAACCACCAACGCGACCCAACGACCAAGAACTTAGAACGGAAAGAAATTTGCCTTACAGTAGTGCGACTGCATATGTGCTTACTTTCCTTCCTGACATGGATACTCACACTGTTACTCGAGCTATGAACATGAGCAGTCTACTTCTTCCACACTCTGTTTTAGCGTGATTACAAATTCTCCTCAACGTAACCTAATATCCTAATACTAAGTTTCTTATTATAATTTAGTGAGATGAAAGGCTAAAGATTTTTTTTTGTATTAAATCAATTTTTAATTATTACTCAAATGCTTACCAGAAAACGACTGGTTATTACAAGTTTAGGGTAAAAAAGCTTACAAATAAATTCAAAACGCTGAGAGCATTTTTAGATATATTTTCGTTTTCAGACTTTTCTGCGCTCCGGAAAGCCTGTCATTGCCTAAAAAGATGAGTTGAAAACTAGTAAATACAAGACAAAAGGTGACTTTTTCAAAATACTTAAGTAGGTACCTTGTTAAAAGTAGGTTTATTTTAATAAGAGAATTAAGTAAGTCACTTAATATTACAAAAGTTATTCTGTTAACGATTATTACCTGGTTAAACAGTTTTGACTGCATTAAAGACTAAAATTTTGTTAAGAATTAAGGACACACTTGATGGAATCAAGTGTGTCTGCCATCCCAATTATAAAATAATAAGTGTATTATGAGTAGGGGTATTGTACTGCTGATTGACCTTTGTTTCTTTAATTGTTTGTTTCTTGAACATCAAAAGGTTTTTATTCACTTTAATGCCCGTTTTTTATTTTTTTTTTGACCATCTAGCTACTGTGTCAACTTACCTAGGTACCTGTTTCATCTTACCTCTGTATTAGGAGAGTTGAAACACTCTGACTTGATTTTAAAATGTATTTTTTTAATAGTTATCAGTGCTTATTACCACTTTAACTGAAATCAATAGTTAGATTATTAAATTTCCTGTCTAGTGGTATGTTTTGCATAGTTCTAAAACGTATAGGGAGGCAGTTATGACCAGAATTGTAAATTTTGTGTCAACCCACCTAGGTCTCCCCTACATACATACATACATATTCTCACGCCTTTGTTCCCATGAGGGGTAGGGGGTAGGCAGAGCACACGAATTCAAAAATTGAGTGCCAGTGCCACGTTTAGCAAATTCAGGGTAACCAGGTTCTGTAAATAAATGTTAAAAAAAAATGAAAGGAATGATATTTAAATTATAAAACTGGAAAACCAAGTGTTCACGTTTCGCGGACGTTTTTCAAGAAAATTACTTCACATTGAATATGAAACAGTGAAGACTGCACTAAAAAAAGAGCACACTTTTGTTTTTCACGTAAAGAACGGAGATGCAGTCACAATAATATTATACTTACCCGCTATGCTATGCACAAAATATTATTTTTGACGATTCGTTTCAATCGAATCAGAAACCGGAATTGTGACAACACTGTTCGTATCAGGCAGGTCACATTATTTTTACGTTTGACATTTAGAGCTGTCATTTTAGTCTCCCGTACTAAAAAATAGATCTTAGGATGGTGAGGGCGCCTGAGAGCGACATCTAGTGGTGAACTTGGAAACTAAACGTCACTAAACTTATAAAATGTACAACAGTTGACCTTATTGTTATTATTCTTTGATATTTATACTGAAAAATTGTAGTTATATGCAAATGAAAATGAAATTGGAAGTGTTATGTACATTTGTGTACACTACCGCCGCTGGCTGTGATGACTACTAGGTTTTACAATATTTTTGAGCCAACCGGCTAAATTGTTTTTGTAACACGTTGTATATATTCATGTAAGTTTATCTTAATAACTAAAAAAATTAAACAACGACAATATTGAGATTGAGACAACTTACAAAACAGCCAAAATGGCGGCAAAACTGAATTCCACAAATATTTACGCATCGGCGTCACCGCCTCGTATCGCCACCGCGTGTTCCAAATTCGAAATAATTTTGTTTTTTTTCTTCAACCAAAATGTTTATTTCAAGTCTTAAGTTGTTCCAAATTTAAATGCATATTAAAAAATGTGTTAATTTATAATTATTATAATGCTTCTAATCGAATAGTGGGGAAATTGTGGTTCCTCGACTGTAATCCTGGTATTTTAGCATTCTAATCACCCCTACATCTATATTTATTATGTCCTGCTCTAATCAAACGTAAAAGAAAGAGACTTCAAACGAAATTTAAACCTAGTATAAACGCCAGTGTGCCTCAGAAAACCTTTTGGACCCAACATTGCTCTTCATTTTTCAAGGCGCAAAAACTTGCTTTGAGTCAAAGTCAAAGTAATATCGAGGATAATGAAAACACTTCAGCTTTTATATCACAAGTTATATTTAATATCTAGATAGCGTTCATTACTTTATTACTAGTTTCTTTCCAAGACTTTGTCGGAGCAAATTTTAGCTTTGCGCTTGCTTTTGCTCGAATTCTTCCGTGTTTTTGTGAAACATTAAATCAATCCATTTAGTTATACGCCAGTGTTAATACATGCATATTCATTCCGCCTGTATTCCCGAGTGGGGTAGGCAGAGTATACGAAACGTTGACTAGTCCAAAAACTAAGACTAAGTGCCAGCATATTTCTAGGCTTCAACTTTCAATGCAAAAAGTCATCCCACGTATCTGGACTCAAACGTCCGTGTCTTGTCCCAACGCCTCTTACGACAATAATGTATGCTAATAAAAATAACAAAACAATTCCGACTTCAAAAAAGGATGAAGCTTTAATTCAACTATCTACATCAGAGGTTCTTTTTAACACAATAGTATTATTGGATAATTAAATAAATTAATTAAATAATGACTATACAACTGCTCAACATCGAATTTAAATATTCCGTTTACCATAATGTCGTCAACATAAACAGCCCCAGGTCAACACAGCGCGTCATAACACCACAACACTGTTTATGCACCGTCACGTTACCAACAAACACGACACGATGAGAAATTATTATTATATTAGGTCTTTACTTATAAAATATAATTATGGAAGTCTTTCCATAAAAAAGCGAGAGAAGTATGTCAGAATAGGAGCGAATGGCGCTCTGTTGTCTCTGCCTACCCCGCCGGGAATAAGGCGTGACGGTTATGTATGTTCCATAACAGTCACGTTTTTCATACTAAACGTATGTTCACTTAATTAGCAACCAAAAAATGCTAGTTATAAAACTTAGGTCACTATCTAACGATGAGAATCAATTTTAATTAAAAAAAAGTGGTTCAATTAATTATTGCAACCAATTACACACAAAATTACAAACAACAGAAAATAATGCCGGTGGCGGCGTTTTGTGCTTTTTTTTGTTTATTTATTTAAACATACAGATTATTATCAACCCCCCGTGTGGTGCCGGGTTAGAATAGCACCTCCCCCTTTCTACCCGTGGTTGTCGTAAAAGTCGACTCTGGGAAAGGGTTAGTGTATTGTGGGCGATGGGCTAGCAACCTGTCACTATAATATCACGTTTAACCATCTGGTTACCCTGTTTGCTAAACTGGGCACTGGATTTTTGAATTCATACAGGCAATACAGGCGTGAGAATATGTATGTATGTATGTAGAGTAGAATTAAGGTCCGACCACACCGCAGCTTAAAATCCGGTCTCGCTTCGGAATCGCAGTGTCGCGTCGTTTTCGCACCGTATTCGCCGCGTGCTCCCCACACCGCAGCTTAAAAAACGGTGACGGTACGGAATCGCAATGACGTGTGTCACGATAATCTTTTTGTCGCAAACCTTCCAAACCGGTGCTTAAAATTCGCTGCGTCAAAATCATGCTTCAAATACCTATATGACATAAGTAAAGATCAACTGCACCCATCACAGCAACAAAACAAAAGAACGTGACTCAGTTGTCTCGTTCCTTTTTTAAATTTTAGACATAGAATCTGATAATCTCTATGTGAAAAACGAAGTGTTACCGACAATAACCGAGAAACCCCGATTCGCAAATCTTTGCGTAAAAATCGCTGCATCTACAAGACAGCTGCGTCTTTTACGTCACCGGTGTGGTGTCTGCCATAATTAAGATCTCCGTGTAATATTTTTTGCGATTTTTACGCAGATCAATTTACGGTGCGACAGCGTATTTTAAGCTGCGGTGTGGGAGCATGCGGCGAAACCGGTGCGAAAACGACGCGACACTGCGATTCCGCAGCGACACCGGATTTTAAGCTGCGGTGTGGTCGGACCTTTATGAAAGCTGCGATAGCGCCAGGATTGTTTATGAGGCAGTTTTCTCGCCGCGTTCTCGCTAAAGGAATCGCTAGTGTGAACAGGCTCTTACCGCGCAACCTACGCAAGTGAAGGGAGAATAGGATGGAGTAGCAAGAACAAGGAATTACAGAATTGGCGGCAAAATCGACAGCATTAAAGAATGCTCATCGGTGACTGTAGGCGCGACGCACAAAATAAGGAAAAAACTTTTTACATACATACATTCATAGATACATATTCTCACGCCTGTATTCCCAAGAGGGGTAGGCAGAGCACATGAATTCAAAAATCCAGCGATTTCAGGGTAACCAGATGGTTAAACGTGATTTTGCAGTGACAGGTTGCTAGCTCATCGCCCATAATACACTAACCCTTTCCCAGAGTTGACCTCTTACGACGCCCACGGGAAGAAAAATTCTAACCCGGCACCACACGGGGATAAAAATGTTTTACATTGGAAAGTATAAGATGCACACATTCCGATTGTAATAGACACCCTCGGCGATAATGAAGTTCTAGGATAATATATGTATAAGTATTAAGTTGAACCTTAAACTACCGTGAGACTCATTCATCTTATAAAATGCACGGATAACTCACGTTTTAAATCGAGTTTAGCTCGACATGTTAGAGAACCTGACTGTGAAGCTTAAGGTCTCGGGTTCGATTCCCAGTCGGGGCAGATGTCAGTATGATAAGTATGTTCATCCGTTGTCTAGTAGCCATAACACAGGCATTGAATTGCCTAATTTGGGACTAGGTTGATTGATGTAAATATTGTCCAATGATATTATCAGTTTCACTCCGTCAACTCGTGACCACGGTCGCTGTAACGCGGCCGAAACGTCGAGAAGGTAAATAAAACCGTCATTAAGTCTCGCGTACATATAAAAATGAGTAAGAATCGCGAAATTTTAGGAGGCAGCTCAGACGACAGACTTTTTGTACAATCGAGTCTGCGGCGCACAAAAAGTCTGCGTGGATTGTATGCATTGTGCGCCGGACTTTTTGCGCGTCGTTACTGCATATAATTCCACACGTTCTATTTTCACAGACTAAAAAGTCCATCGTGAATAGTCTGTCGTCTGCACAGGGCCTTAAACATTAAATATTGTCAGCTTTCGAATAACATATTCACGTTTTGTGGCCACTTCTAGCATAATATTTTTTAGGCTTTGAGGTGGCAGGTACAATAGTAATAGGTTGCTAGCCTGTCGCCTAAAGTATACCTTAACCTATGTCCTTAGTCGCCTCTTACGACATCCACGGAAGAAATGGAGAGGTGTTATTCTAAACCCGAATAACAAGTGTTCTTAAATCCGTAGGTACTAGGAGTTCAGAGGATATCAGAAGTAACTCCCTTTTTTGAACTCGGCTAAACGGAGTAAACAGAGCTATTTCATTGTCTTCTAAGCTAAGTTACCGAACAACAATAAAGCCCGGGTGATATTTGAGTTGGTAGAACTTGGGCCAAACTTATCGGTACAGATGTCTCATACTTTGTTGAGGTCATAGTTCATGACACCAAGGGCGGAACTAGATACAAGTATGTATAAACCAACGACTTATGTTTGTGTGGTGTGGTGTCGGGTTATAACACCTGTCCATTTCTTATGTCGTAAGAGGCAACTAAGGAAATTTATGTATGGTTTAGGCGACAGGATAGCAACCTTTTACTACATACATACATACGTAACATCACGCCTGTATTCCCAATAGGGGTAGGCAGAGTACACAAAACGCTACATAGACAAAACGATGACTATTTCACGTTTCTTGGCCACTTATAGCATTATATATTTTGGTTCCGTGTGGTGCCGGGTTAGAATAAAACCTCCCCTTTTCTTCCCGTGGGTGTCGTAAGAGTCGACTCTGGGAAAGGGGTTAGTGTATTGTGGGCGATGGGCTAGCAACCTGTCACTGCAATATCACGTTTAACCATCTGATTACCCTGAAATTGCTAAACGTCGCACTGGATTTTTGAATCCATGTGCTTTGCCTACCCCTCTTGGGAATACAGGCGTGAGGATATGTATGTATGTATATTTTGGTTTCAAGGTGGCAGGTACAATAGTGACAGGTTGCTAGCCTACCTAAAATGTACCAAAACCTATATCCTTAGTCGCCTCTTACGCTTACGACATCCGCGGAAGAAATGGAGAGGTGTTATTCTAATCCCGACACCACACCTTATACTAAGTATTATAGATACCTCTTCCATCTGATTTTATACCCAAAAGGTCGCGATGATAAGCGCGCAGAGTTAATAGAGTAAGAGCCAGCGGCCCCCAGACCTTCGTCATAGTATAAAGGCTGTAAGTTTCTCAATGTATGTCCCCAACACAGGT
>BHDV01030675.1:46963-71959 GCA_005406045.1 Adoxophyes honmai
CTAACGTTTGTAATGATGAGAACTATAGTAATTTTGAAAAACATGGGCATGAAACAAAATGAGGGTTTTTATCACACTGTGCCATATTGATGAGGTTGATAAGAATTAGGTCATCCGCCATTTTGTAGCGGCGGCCATTTTGAATTTACAATGAATATACATTATTGTAATGTCATCACAACTAAAAGCGCATACCGAATTTCAGATCAATCAGTTGACGGAAAGAGAGTGAAATTTCAATTTCTAAATTTGAACCAACAAAGAATAATGAACAAATAAAGACTAAAAAAAACTGGGTAAGCTAAGTAAAACTATTTTAGGCGACGAGGTCACTATTATACCCCTAAACTATAAACCTTAGATTGTACGTAAATATGGGTACAGAACATCGAAGAATAACTTCAAACATACCCAATTCTGCTTCTTGTAAGTACTTAAATATATCTAATTAATTTTCAAAATGGCTCCCCATTGCAAAAACCTCCATTGGAGTCAATGTAAGCTGCTATTGCTGCGCAATCAATCAATTTCGACAGCTTATTTAAATCTCAATAACCTGTTATAAAAATAACTGCGCCACGCCTCTGAAATCTTGCATTCATTTTACAAACCGTATGTTACCAGCCTGCGTCGTCTGCATGGGATTTTTGTACTGCCATCCTGCAGGAATAAAAGCCGTGGTAGCCCAGCGGTTCGACCTGTGGCCTCTCAAGCAGAGGGTTGTGGGTTCAAACCCCGGGCTTGCACCTTTGAATTTTTCGGAATTTATGTGCGAAATTCAATTCCATATTTATCACGAGCTATTCGGTGAAGGAAAAGATCGTGAGGAAACCTACACACAGCGACGAAGTAACTCAACGTTATGTGTGAAGTTCCCTATCCGCACTGGGCCCGCGTGGGAACTATAGCCCAAGCCCTCTCATACTGAGAGGAGGCCTGTGCCCTGCAGTGGGACGTATATAGGCTGATGATGATAATCCTGCAGGAACAATGCCATTCTTCTTTTTCATAATAAATTTTCATACATACAAACTTAAATGACACTTGTATTCCCAAATAGCTATTTCAAAACGACTATTACACGTTTCATGGCTTATTTTTAGACAAAAATAATGAATGACACTTGTGGTGTTTTAGAATAACACCTCTCCATTGCTTCCGTGGACATCGAAAGAGGTTACTAAGGAAATGGGTGACGTTATAGGTTACCCTGAAATTGCTAAACGTGGCACTGGATTTTTGAATTCACACGCTCTCCCTACCCCTCTTGGGAATACAGGCGTGAGAATATGTATGTATGTAGGTATGTATGTATATTTTAGGCGGCAGGCAGCAACCTGTCACTATTACACCTGCCAACTTAAAACCTAAAAAATATGCCAGAAGTAGCCACAAAACTTAAAATAATCATGGTTTTTTTCTATGCAGCGTTTTGTGTGCCTAGTGCCTACCCCTAGAAAGAAATATGCTTAGCTGGTTTGGTCATGTAGAGAAGATGGATGAAAGAAGATCTATGCTGGAAGTGTGAATGGATGTGTTGGGAGGGGAAGACCTAGACGGACGTTCCGTGACCAAATCGCGGACGTTTTAGAAACAGGTCAGGTCAAGAGCACCCGAAATCGACGAGCATGTATGAAGAGACTAATGAACGTGGATGAAGCAAAAGAGATATGTCAGGATCGTAGCAAGTGGAACAAAGTGGTCTCCGCCTACCCCTGTGGGAAAGAGGCGTGACGGTATCCTTACCAATATATAAATGTGAAAGTGTGTTTGTTTGTTTGTTTGTTTGTTTGTTTGTTTGTTTGTCCGTCTTTCACGGCTAAACGGAGCGATGGATTGACGTGATTTTTTAGGTAGAGATAGTTTAGGGCACGGAGAGTGACATAGGCTACTTTTTATCCCGGAAAAAATTGATGTTCCCGAGGGAAAACAAAAATATAGTTTGTTTGATAGATCGATATCGATCGATGATAGATCGATATCAATCGATAACCGATCGATGGCGCTGTGTGTCGTTTGAAACGAGAAGTTTTCTTATAGTTGTGCTTTATACTGCAATATAACCGAGTTCCACGCGGGCGAAGCCGCGGGCGGAAAGCTAGTGTATGTATGTATGTATGTGCCTACCCAGTTTGGGTATACAGGCGGGATCTACATAATGTATGTATCCATATTTTTGTTAGTTAGTGTTGAGAAATAAAACTAGGTAAACTTTATTATAAAGCACTATCCTGTTAGCTAATGCAGCTTCATTTGTTGGTCTGAGCACTTCATTTCACACTAAAGCTGTGGCAATAAAGGGATTTTAAAAGGATAGTAGTGTAGAAACTGTCTGCGGGAGTTTAACCCGGCGAGAGTGTGGCAGGGTATGTCATACCCAGTGTAATACTAATTTGCGTATATTTTTTGTTTGTGACCTTCAAAGTTCTTGTCGCTTTGAGTAGCTGGAGGTAAAGGGGTGCGGGAGGCGTGATTGCAGCGACACGGCAGCTTGCATTCGGATAAAACGCTTGCAAACTGCGTTAGGGTATGAGATACCCTGCCACAGAGTTAATGTACATATTTCGTGACAAAATCTAGCAGTTATTTTTTGCTATTTTGACTTTTTTTGTTTATTGCAATATAGACTTTAATTAAAAAAATACTTTAAATAATTCTACTAAAGCTGGTGTAGACGTGGTAGATGAACTGTATGCTGCCGTCGTACGGGGAAAAGACGTATCTACATAAACATCGAAACGGAGAAAAAAAATGTTTTGTGATTTTAAATTTAAAAAAATTGCTGAGTGAAGAATAATCACCAATGTGACAGTTTTTTAATGCAAGAGTGTGTATTATAGTTTAAATTATTTGATATATCGTGCAAAATATGTATTTACCAATATTATATACTAAATAAAATGATTTTTCCTTTTCTTCTTAGTAAAAAAATTACAAGATAAGACGTAAAACTACAGCAAAACCTAGTAGTTTTATGAAGCGTCTTTTCTACTTAGTGATAAAAGTGATTTCAATTTGTAGTTAACTAAATAGAAATGGCATTTATGACCACTAGCTGCTCTTCTACTTAGTATAATTTATATGAACTTGAAAAATATTTTCAGATACGCCAGTTATTTGAGATTTGGTAAAACTTATAACCTTCATATCATATAGTATTCTGACTCGATAGTTATCTTTCACGAAATACGAGATCAATTTTATGTATTAAAATAAAAACTATTAGATAAAGTAACAAACATCTGAATCAAAAAACGTTTAACGTTAAATAAAGTTTACCAATTAAACCAAGAACTATCAAAGCTAATACCATTGATCTAATACTACTACCTATACTTCAATGGCTAATACAAATAATTGTAGTTACGAGCCGTATTTAAATTGACTTTAATCCTTATAGCCTGATACAAAATATTTTTTTATTTATCGAGGATCGGCTTTTACGAAAGATGGGAAGTGTGAAAGTGATATTGAAAGAAGAGCAAATGCAGGAAATATTGTCAATGGTGCGCTGCGCGCCTTCGTCAGCAGTGAGAAGGTGGCACAAAAGGCGCGTCTGGCTGTCCTCAGAGGAGTGCACTGCTTGTTCCAACACTAATGTACTTTAGCGAAAGTTAGCTATGGCAAACGTAGCATAAAAGTAAAATAAATGCAGCAGAAATATGAGCGTTAAGAAGTATGAGAGGTGTATCACTGAAAGATAGAATAAGAAATGGTGTGATAAGGGAAATAGCTGGGGTGGAAGTAGATATAGTAACTGGGATAGAAAAACAGGCCAAGTGCGAGCCTGACTCGCACACGAATTATTACATACATACATATCGTCACGCCTCTTTCCCACAGGGGTAGGCAGAGACTACTTTGTTCCACTCGCTACGATCCTGGCATACCTCTTTTGCTTCATCCACATTCATCAATCTCCTCATACATGCTCGTCGGTTTCGGGTAACTCTTGACCTGACCTGTTTATAAAACGTCCGCGATTTGGTCACATTTTTTCTATGGGTCCTTAATTAATGTTACAATTTTAATTTTAGTATTTGTTGTTATATCGGCAACAGAAATACATCATGTGTGTACATTTCAATTGCCTAGCTGTTACGGTTCTTGAGATACAGTCTGGTGACAGACAGACAGACAGACAGCTAAGTATAAGTAATAGGGTCCCGTTTTCACCCTTTGGGTACATACATACATACATACAATCACGCCTGTATTCCCAAACGGGTTAGGCTACGAAACGTTACATAGATAACCCATGCTCATTTCACGCTCCGTGGCCACTTTCAGCATAGTTATGTTTAATAAACAGATGAAAGAGGCATAGTAGTGACAGGTTGCTAGCCTGTCGCATAAAACATACCTAAACCTATTTCCTTCGCCTCTTACGACATCCACGGAAGAAATGGGGAGGTGTTATTCTATCCCGACACCACACAGGTAACCTTTTGGGTACACGGAACCCTAAAAAAGTATACTTAGTTGGTTTGGCCACATAGCGTGCTTAAATGAAATGCTTAGATGAAAGGGCACAAGTATGCAGAAACGTCTTTTCATTTTATGATCAAGTAAGTAATAATATATTGAATAGGTCGCTTCTGCTCAATTGTGTCTTTTTAACGTAGTACAGATAAGGAACGTCTTTTTGAATTAGCAATATCGAACAGATAACGTAGATGCGTCCTATTTGACTGTAAGCTTGAAGGTGTTGCGCTTCGTTTTAGTAAAATTTAAAAATACTGGCAGATCCGCCTTTTTTTCTAGATTCCGAATATGTAGTTAACTCAATTTTGGAAAAAATGTTAGATGCGTCTTTTTTCCGTATGACGGCAGTATGGTAGTTACAATGTGTCGTGTAGTAGCAAACGTTGGCTTATGGCCATTTTTTAAGGCATTTTAAATATACCTTGTTGCTATAAATGCAAACATTATTTAAAGCAAAAATCTACACAAAAACATTAAAAGAACAGAGTTTTTACGTAATTTAGGCTTGACTTTAACTTTATGGACACCTCAAAATGCGAAGAGAACAAAAAAAATCCCAATATTATATACGTCACATGATCTCCTCTATACAGTTGCATGAACTACTTGCATCAACTCAAAATGTTCTTGATCGCTGTGTCAGATGCGGAGATTGTCCAAATAAAAAAGATCTAAAGACAAAACATGCGTAAGCAAGCTCTGGAAAGGCTATTTGCATAGAACTTGCAACTTTTATTTGCAAAAACTTCATTGATTTGGACTCCGATTCTTAAGATGTTCCTAAGACTACTTGTCTTTTTTAAATAGTTTACAGTGTTATTTATGTCATGTTCTATAGTAGTTTTAAGTTAGTTTTGATAAAATTTGCTTTGGTTTTGTTTTATGGATTTTTAATGAGAGGTTACTTTTTTTGTTAAAAATTCATAGACTTTTGAGTAAAGTTGTATAACAAATAAGATTTATACCAAATTACTAAACATTTTATTGTTAATACCTAACTATATAGCTGCTTTATCGTTATAATTAAAAAATAATGTTATTATTCACAAGATTAAATTTTTATTGTCGCATTTGTAAGCGGGTATGTCATACCCTGCCACATAGTCCATGTTACAATTTTTCACCACACTCTCGCCGGGTTAATTCGCGTAACATTTTTACAGTTGTAGTGTGAGAGGCTGCCGGCGTTCACTGTAAGTCATTGAAGCAAAAAGACGAGTGCGATCTGTACTTATTAATAATCGTACTACTAGTGTCCATTTATCGCGTTTATTGTGATTTATAAAGCCTCTCCATTACTTGTGATTTTTATGGTTAGTGACTGGTTAGAAACCTGTAAATATGTATTACTTTTATACTAGTCTACGCCTCTGATAATCTCTGATAAGTGCCACGGATAGCCCAGACAGCTGGATAGCCCAATAGTTAGAGACCTATACTACGAAGATTGAGGTCCACAACAACACTGATGCTTGTTCTCGAGTCTTGCGTATAATATTGGTTCAGCAGTTATTGAGTTATAGATAGTGTAACTAACACTTCCTTCCTTTCTTTTATTTATACATAAATAAAATCATGTCACGCCCGTGTGGTGCCGGGTTAGAATAGCACCTCCGCCTTTCTTCCCGTGGGTGTCGTAAGAGTCGATTCTGGGAAAGAGTTAGTGTATTGTGGGCGATGAGCTAGCAACCTGTCACTGCAATATCACGTTTAAGCATCTGGTTACCCTGAATCTGCTAAACGTGGCACTGGATTTTTGAATTCATGTGCTCTGCCTACCCCTCATGGGAATACAGGCGTGAGAATATGTATGTATAAAATCATGCTCATGTTCCCAAACGGAGTAGGCAGAGCATACGAAACGTGACACAGAGAAAACCATGATTATGACTATTTCACGCTTCACAGCCACCTATAGATATAAGAATAAGATATATATAATGCTCGTGCTTAGCTGTGTTGTGAAAATTTTATTAAAGCCTATGAAAACCAATGTTCCAACGACGTTGCTGAACGGACGGTTGGATCCTCGCCTATTACTCGTGCCGTCTAATAGGATAACAGTATTATCAACAATATAAAGAGGGAAGGTCAAGTTCACAAAGACAACTTTTCTATAGAAAATCCTAAGTATGCACAGAGGTAGACATAAAGGCGTTTCGTAAGAAATACTATCTCTCTTTGAGCAACTTTTTCTTTAGTTATGCAATAGGAGATTATTGGTAGTAAAAAAAAGTAAAAAAAAACTTTTAAGTAAAACGGTTTTATTTTAGTCTAATCAATGTATATAAAACCGTTTTACTTAAAAGTTTTTTTTTACTTTTTTTTCAAGATTTTTTTTAATTTATATAGTGCACTGTATTCTCCTTGCAAAGACCTTTCAATTGATACCCATATTGATGGGGTTGATAAGAATTAGGTAATCCGCCATTTTGTAGCGGCGGCCATTTTGAATTTACAATGACAATGAATATACATTGTTGTATTGTCACTACAACGGAAAGAGGGTAAAATTTCAATTTCTAAATTTGAACCAACAAAGACCAAAGAAGGAAGGAATAAAGATTAAAGACTAAAACAAACAGGGTAAGCTAAGTAAAACCGTTTAAAAAAGATAGGGCATTTATCCCAGAATGTTTTTTAGAACACTAATCGTAACTGTTGCCCAATACTGAGATCTTCATAGAATAAGCACATAACAGGTACTAGGTACGTACAGAATTCCCAAGAAAATAAGTCACATCGGCTGTTCCCGTCTGCGCCGAGAAGCGCAGAACGATATCCGGGAGTAGCCAAACGAGTAATTTATCTATATTGAACAACAATATTATTTAAACTCGTCCAACTATTTACGCGTGAAATATTAATAAAACACAAACTTTCGGGTTTATATTAATAGTCTGATAACAATATTCCATAATTTCATACCACCATGTACCTATAGGTAATGAAAACATTATTTATCGAGTTTGTCTTTACATTAGCCGTGGGATAGAATAACACCTCTCCATATCTTCCATGGATGTCGTAAGAGGCGACTAAGGAAACAGGGAAAGGTATGTTTTAGGCGACAGGCTAGCAACCTGTCACTATTCTACCTCTTCCATCTTTGCAAATGTAAAATTATGCTAGAAGTGGCCGAGTCAAGTTTCGCGTGCTCTGCCTACCCCAGGCACACAGGCGTGATTGTATGTATGTATGTATGTCTTTACAATATTAGTAACTGCCAGTTACAAAGGTTCTAATTTTTGTAACCGCTCCACTGGCTCCACGGAAACGTCTTTAAGTATTCACTATTCCACACGACAAAAGACTTCTTGCCGTATTTAAATATAAGACAGAGAGATTTGAATGACTTTAGGGTATGGTCACAGACAGAAGAGATGCGAGATGAATTTGTAGATACGTACAATACACACATTCACTTTTTCACGCTTCACATCCACTTCCATTCGTATAATTTTAGGTTCAAAACAGATGGAAGAGGTAAAATAGTGACAGGTTGCTAGCTTGTTTTAATCATATCTAAACCTATTTCGTCAGTCGCCTTTCACGACATCCACCGAAGAAATGGAGACGCGCTATCCTTACCCGACACCACACAGGATTTTGTAGATATTACCTATGTGTTTAGAGAAGTTGGACTTTTTGCAGCAGTGGCGAGCGCATAGAAAATTTCTAGTCTATTTTGGGCTTCGATCAACAATACAACTAGATATCGGGTCAGCGCAAAAAATACGTCTCTATGAATTAAAGCCCACTTCAAAAGTGAGCTATTATTTTATTTAGTTCGGTTGAAACACAGCCAACGTCAACACGTGTCACAAATGTCAAAATGCCGCAATGTGCATTTAAATGCTGCAAAAATAATGCCCGAAAAAACAATTTATCGACTGGAGTGTCTTACTTTCGGTAAGTACATGTACAATAAGTTATATTTTTAGCTTTAAACTAACAGATAATATTAAATTTTGATTAAAATTGCCGATATTAAATGTTTGGCCAATGTTGGAACAAAATTGGCTGTAACTGAACAGTAGATGCATGGAGTAGATTTGTACTTTGTAAAATTTATTTGTTACCAGAATTTTAAAATTAATTAATGCTACTTTGGTGTCTGTTTGTTGAACTCTCATGAGATACCTAGCTACTTAGCGTTCTTTTTTTTATTTTAGCTTTCCGAGCAATCCGTTTACGTGTGCAGAATGGATCTCAATTGTGGCTAGAGAAAGAAGAGATGTTTTTTACAGACCGGCTAAAAACACTTATATATATTATGTTCGGATCATTTTGATAAATGTGATATATCCGGAAATACCGACGTCGATTACTCAAAACAGCGGTACCTAAATTACAGGTACCTACTTTAATACATATTCAATCGAAATGTTAATATTTTTTGTTTTTCTGCTTAAATGTATTAGTGACACGATAGATACCTACTTGTGTTTTGGAATAAATTCTCATTTATTAATAATATATAGTTTTTAAAAAAACAGATCCAACCTTCGCCGGTGAACCCACAATTAGCAGCACCCTCAGTGTCTGATAAAGTGCAGGTGAGTTTTTTTTACTAACCGTAGGACAGGTATCTTTAATTAGTTGTATGAAGTGATAAATTATTATTTTATTGAAACTATGAATAGTTTTATAATCTTATTTTAATTTTGATCTCTTTTAGAGATGAGCTCTCTTTTGTACATTGTTTCATTATGTATCTCAAACTATGTATAAGATGAGTATAATTAAGAATTTGAATTTAATTAACGCAAAATAATTTTATTATTTTATTAAATTAGACTTAATTATTTTTGTTCCCTTATAATTTTCCTCTAATAATTTTAGTTCAGTTTGTAATTATTTAGGTTTGTAATTAAGTATAAACATTGTTTATTTTTCAGCCTCTACCTTCAAGTTCTAGATTAGACACCACACCAAAGGCCACCAATAACCAAGCAGACCCTACTTATCTGATGACCTCTCCTGTTGCATCCGTATCCGATTTAATATGCGAAACACCTAGAAAGAGGTTTCTGAATAAACAGTTGCTCACTGCTCGCAATGTAATACATACCAAATCAAAAACAATTCAAAAATTGCAAAAAGTTAACAAAAGATTAGTAAAAAAAAACAGTTCATTAAAAAATATTGTTAATATTTTGGAAAAAAAACAAGATATAGACGAGACCGTCTTGATAGACTTATCAAAAAATGTTGAAATTGCAGAACTATTTAATGAAATGTACGTAAAGAATAAAAAACAATGCCGTCAGATATGTCACTGTCAGTTCTGTAACTACAAATTTAATATAAGTTGATAATTGCAAAAAATATATTTGGTTTATTACGTAACTACATATTGAGTGGAAATTAAAGATTTTCAGATTAAATCTACTGTGATAAGTATCTTATTTCTTGAAGTTTGTCCGTTGGTAGTAAAGAACGCTAAAACGAACTACTAGACAAGAAACCGACATAATAAAACGTATTAATATACCTCATTTAATTAGTTTGTTTTACAATCGAAAAATAAATAATATACCTAATTCATAAGCGCGACTCCACTATTCCTCATTATTCTATGTTCTACAATTGTCGAGTCTTGCGTCAATTCCAAAACGCTGAGATGGCAATGAAATTTGAATGCTACGGCTTAGCTACGACTTAGAATTGAAGTTGTTATTTGTTTGAATTAATTTTGACATAGCTCTTCTGGACTGGTTTGGTTTTGATGCATACTGTCAATGATGTGTGCAATAAAGAAATTGCATTTTGTTTTCGTCAGATAAAGAGTCTTTGTACCGTGTGATAAGATTCAATTTACTAAAATTATATGCCGTTCTTAAGAATTATGATAAGAGTCTTTGTACTGTGTGATAAGGTTCAATTTACTAAAATTATATGACGTTCATAAAAAATATTTTGTCTCATTTGGCTACGTAACGTAGAAATAGGACGCATGTGCCGCTTTCTCGCTTTGTTTTTGTAGGCGATGTTCTATCTAGTTGTATTGTTGATCGAAGATTTTGGGATAAAAAGTAGCCTATGTTAAAACATAGGCTAATCTACGGTGTCAGATTCCTATTCTAATTGTCCTGCATACCAAATTTTATCTAAATTAGTGACACATCCTCACAAACTTTCGCATTTAAAATAGTAGTGGAGTAGAGTGGATATATTTATTTTCGCCAACAAACTGTCATGCCATTCAGCGAAGAAATGCGTTCACGCGTACATCCGTGTAACTGTTAATTAAATAAAAAGCTTGACAGGTTGGTGTCATTTCATTACACAGTTCCTTACATACACCTCTATCATCAACTCTTAACATTATGATTCACTTTTACACGTATATGCAAAGTTTCGAGATTTTACCGAAACAAAGATGTTAAAAGCGAAAGTATAACCTTGTATGTCTAATTGAGCGATTATTTGAGCGTTTCAACCGTCCCATTCATCTGGCTAGATTTCATATGAATCTGCTGCAGATTTTGACATCGTTTTTGACTAATTGTTAAGAGCTCCTGTTCCTCTAATAGATGACTAAACGACGGTATCAGTATATTCTTCCATTTTTACAGAAAAGTGTCTTAATGAATGAGACGGTTGAAACGCTCGAATAAATGTCCAGTTAGCGATTTAAACGCTGGTGGTCTGACCTGACCCTAAAGCCACGTGTACACTGGTACATTTCTAACAATAGAGTTTTCTCTATCAGACATATCTCAAGTTGACTTTATAAGGAACACTCTTGCGCAGTTTTTATTATGAAGCGCGCATTGCCTGGTTTGCAGGGTCCGCACCAACCAAACAGCTGTCACTAGTTTAAATATTACAATAAATATATCTATATTTTTCTTCTTATTTTTTGTGCAGTATTAGTGAATATTTTGTTAATATACTGTACTTCATTATGTTTATCGTAGCCTCTCTTTTTCTCGGCCTCACTAATTAAGTTTCCTCTCTACCTCTCAAAGGTTGGTTGTAAGAGATTCCTAAGGGTTAAGTACGCCTTTGTCCTTCGCCATTTCATTCTTGTATTAAAGGTTTTTTTCTATAAATTTCGTGTTCTTTTTTTTGTACAATATAGTGTTTAATAGGTACTTAATTTAAGGAGTGAAAATAATGAAATTATTGTCACTAACATCATCATCTAGCGTACACACGGCCCACTGCAAGCCACAGGCCTCCTCTAAGATTGGGAGGGTATGGGCTGTTCCCACGATTATCTTTGCCTCTATTTCATGAATCTTTATTTCTTTTGCCACTTCTAGCATTTTTATGAATTAAGCTAAGAGGTTTTATAGTGATAGGTTGCTAGCCTCGTGCTAAACTCGTGGTTATAGGGTAGAAGACTAAAAAAAAACCATTTAGTCCGTCAGATAGACTACCAAAAAATATTAAACACGTATTTTTATTTTATTTGACAAACAAAAAATTACGAAAATACAGAATCTAAAAGTTTCGCGTGACGTTGCTATAATCGTATACTTTGACGTCACAAGCCTTCACTCCGGAAGTTTGATGATCTTTGTCGGTTTAGTTATTTTATTTGATATACCAAAAACCAGGAGTCTAATTAGAACGATATATTTAACCCTGACAAGCGTGTCTTAGACAGACAAGTTAAATCAAGTCCAAATCGCGTTCACAATCGTCTGTAGAATCGATTCTAAAGAATTACATAATTTTACCCAGTCGACAACCCTATGCACTAAGCATGCGGTTAGCGCATACCCGGCAATTGAAGCAACTTTTCTTTTTCGCCTTTTTCGGTACATTCAACGGACATTCAGCACTTTCCCATCTTCACCACGAGTCTCGCAAACCACCGTTTACCGGGTACGTCGATGACTTCACTGTACAATGCTGCGTTTAGTCTTGTATTGAGACGATGTTTGGTCTTAGGCCAGCAAGGTAAGAGTGACATTGGGTAGTGATTGTTGGAAACCCGTCGCGTTGTAGAGAGGTGAAATCCCACGGCAACAAAACAATACCGTAATGGCAGGCTCACGGAACCGTAGAGTGCTGAAATGTGACAGAGAGAGCGAAGTAAATAAATATCTAATAAGAATATTATACCTTATCGGTTTAGGTAGTTAAATCAATGTACACAATCTTGACGTGTCTTTTTATTTAAACGTACACTTTATAAATCGAAATCTTTACACTTTACAATTTAGGTATGAAAAAATCATTTACTTTCATAATTGAATTGTATAGTGTAACGATTTTCATTTTTAGACTGTGTATTTCAACAAAAAGACATGTCAAGATTGTTTATATTGTTTTAACTACCTAAACCGATAAGGTATAGTTTTTGTCTTGTTTCTGTGTCCGGGGCGGGGACAACATATCTTCAGTTTAGACGTGGATGTCGTAAAGTGATTATGAAAATGAGATGTAGCTTGTTTTAGGCGGGATAAGAACAAGTTATTGTTGCTTTTTTTGGTTTGTGTTGTTTTAACAGGGGTGACATATTCGGGAAAAGAAAAAAGCCCCAAATTAAATGAATATTGTCAAAAATCTTAAAAAGTTATAATTTGAGAAATGTACTAAATTTTTATTGAGTATTTTGCAAAATTTTATAGTTCATTGGAAAAATGCTGAGAAACTGAGGACAAAAAGTTACAGCTGCGTAAAGACGCGATAAGACGATTTTTTACTAAAACATCTTACCACATGAATTTACACATTAACCTACATTAACCACATTAACCTTGGCCAAAAGTGTGAGCTTGCTCATATTATCTGACAAAAAATGAACGAAGAACAACTCAAAAATACGTTTTTTATATAAATTTCCAGTTTTTTTTAATAAACCTAGAAGAATTTCGTTAATGAAATGACCCCTTAAAATATTAATCTAAAAATCTAAAGTCTAACAAGCCTTATTAAAAAAAAAGTTAAACTTAATCCTCGAAAAATAAAAAAACACACATCTTATAATGATCTCTCATAAGGAAAATCCACGGGTGCTCAATGCTTTATCCAGGGCTGTACATTTCAAACAACTTTAAATCTTGCCACGTTAAATGCAGACTGTAGTATGATCTGTCTTACAATACTCTGTGCCTGTCGCTGGCTGGTATCTTCATCACGCACACCGTTCTATGCAGCGTAGCAAATGCCGGGTCATTTTTCAGTTGCCACGTCATAACGGAACCCAAAATGGTCCAAGAGAAAGAGCTTTAAGCAAATAATAAATTATGGAAATTAATTATGGTGCTAGTGACAGTGGTAATTATGAGTGCCGTGACGAAAATAAAGAGCCAATCAGAAGAATTTCATAAAGTTACGATTTCTTAATCATAAAACTGTGCCCGCGACTTCGTCCGCGTGGAATAGTTATTTTTAACCTTTTTTTTCGCAATAAAAGGTAGCCTATGTCCTTTCTCAGGTGTTCTCAGGGTTTAAAGATTGTCTGTGCCAAATTTCATCAAAATCGGTTGAGAGGTTTAAGCGGGAAAGCGTAACAGACAGACAGACAGAGTTACTTTTGCATTTATAATATTAGTAGGGATTAATTATTTTTAATTATAATAGTATTATTGAAAAATGTTAATAATACGAAATAAGCGTGTCACAGGCTAAGCAGATACGATAATATTTTATCTGCATATAGCTAAAAGCCATCTTTCGATATTTCGGTGTCACTGTCAACCGATCTTCACAATAAAATATAATTAATCTGCGCTGTGTGTCAGTGTCTTTGAATAGGGAGCAGTAATGACATAAATATATGCGTTCAGATACAGATATCTTATCGTATCTGCTTAGTGTGACATGCTATCTATTGCGTGGTACAGAGCGTCTAGCGTATTGAAAACGATGATGGACTCAATAACGATTTCGTTTGCGAGTTATCGCAAAGTTGTATGGAAACTGTGACAGCGCCGCCAACGGAACGTTTGCACAACTGTCGCGGTCGACACGTCTCCACACAATTCCGCGTTAATTCCCAAATGAAATCGTTATCGAGTCCATCATCGTTTTCAATACACTAGACGCTCAGCAAAGCTCTAAAATTCAAGCAGCAATTCAAATTAACCCTTAAAAAGCTTCTACCTGGAGTAACATCGTTAAACGTATCTCAAATTTGTTTCGCAGAGTCTTTAGCAACCACAGACTTACATCGAAATAGATACCGCGAGTTCCCGCATTTGTATGAAAACCAAGCGTGCCACTTTTTTTCTACCTGTAACGTCACATGAGCACTTTAGTGATGGGAATTGACAGTCCGAGTGAAACCGATTCAAAGGTGACGCCGCCATAGGCGCTGCGCAGACGACAGACTTTTGTGCGATCGAGTCTGCGGAGCAATAAAAACTCTGAATGGAAACTGTCTGCGCACCATTCAGAGATTTCATTACTCCGCAGACTCGATCGCACAAAAGTCTGTCGTCTGCGCAGCGCCTTATTCAAGTTGTTCTGTCTCTATGCAGTCAAACCTAATGTAAGTGGTACAAGACTAAATGAAATCGCGTCAAAGGAAGAGCATTGCTCTCCCTTTTGGCACGCCAAGTACATACACTTGAGTCTTCTATTTCGATATAAGTCTCTGGCAGTAGCATTAAAATTCTTGCCTTAGTAAAATGTACTTATTTATTTAAACTGTCCCCAAAACTTGTTTTTGGGCCAGTATTATGGGCTTTCAGGCGAGGTTAGAGTGTGCGTAAAAAGTTTTACCTTCGTTGGAGGTCGTTGAACTTGAGGAAAACGAAACCGGCCGTCCTTGAGCGCATGCGCAGGGCTGGCAGATGCGCGAGCGCTTTGTGAGAATAGGTAGAACAAGGTGTTTGGTCGTCGACTAATTTTTTTTTGAAAAACCGGCCAAAAGCGAGTCGGATCTTTGCACGAAGGTTTCCGTATCAAAAAAGCAGAAAAAACACGTTTTTTCTATGGGAGCCCCCCTTAATTATCATTACTTTGATTTTAGTATTTGTTGTTAACGGCAACAGAAATACATCATTTGTGAAAATTTCAACTCTCTAGCTGCTGCTGCTGTCACAGTTCGTGAGATACAGCCTGGTGACAGACGGACTGACAGACAGACAGACAGCGAAGTCTCAGTAATAGGGTCCCGTTTTTACCCTTTGGGTACGGACGGAACCCTAAAAAACACTGTATTCCTTAACTTCCAAGTTTTGTGTTTTTCGACCTTTTACACGGCACAACCCTCCACGGTACTTCGATTTACATACTTATTCCCAAATGCGGTATGCAGAGCGTACGAAACGCTTCATAGACAAAACGACGACTTTCACATTTCGTGGCCACTTTTTAATACTGTAAAGCAAATGTTTATTGAATAATGAAAAATGTACATATTATTTACAACTTAAACCTAAAAAGAACTGACTATAAACATGCTTATTAAGAGCGTGCAAACAAAATTCGGTCATTTTGATGTTTTTCAAATGCTTTAGAAAGCTATAAATCCTTAAGTTTTTAAAAAAAAACTACTGTAACATATAAATAAACTCTTTTTCTAGGGATTAACGGAAAAAAATATTTTATTAGCAACACAGATTTCTTTTACTTAGCCAATTTGTTGAAGGGTTTTCACAAAAATACGCGTCAGAGCTGTCTTTCACTTGAAAATTTTCCATTAAAATTTACCATAAACGATATAAACTTGTTATTATCTGATAGACAATATAGTCTACTGGGGATTAACGGATTAACATGAATCAAATTATTGGTTTTTATTATTCAAATATCATTTTACATAATTTCAAAGTTGAACCATTACTTTATTTTTTTTCTCATTGATTTTAATGTAATTACAAATGAAACAATTTTATTGTAAATTTACAGAATATGTTTAGTCTAACCATATTTTTTTCATGGCTAAATATGAGTTAATTTACATTTCACGATTTTTTAAACATTGGTCCAAAACCACTAAGGTCAGGTGGGGGAAGAGAAACGCAGGGATAAGAGGGCTCTACAGACCATAATCACTCATAACTCGACGAGTTATTGTCTGTGGTGCCTCTTACCCCTGCCCTGCCCCTGAATTTCTCTTCCCCCACCTGATCTTATATTACGTTCGTAAAAAATGTGTGCGCCCTCTTAATAAAAAAAAATTAAAAAAAAAAATAATAATAACTAAATTAAATCTAAAAAGGGCCCCCGTGGCATGGTGCCCAAAAGGCTGGCAGCGTTTCCCCTTTGAACAGCTATGCTGATTCTTTGTGAAAAGTAGCTGCCAGCCCGTTGGTCGCCAGTTGCGTCGACCAGGCGCTTTTTCAATTCATTAAAAAAAATAGTTGCACTGGGACCCCATGGACCCAGAGTCTCGATTCCTACAGCTATAAAGTTATAGCAAGAACCGAGACTCTGATATTTTGACCTTTTTTTGGTTTCCGCCGCTTCTGCCGCTGCGCCAGCTTTAACTGTGGTTCCGTGAAGGTGCGAAGGGGCCAGAGTATCCACGCAAGTTGCGTCCCAGACTAAAACCCGGCCCATCCTCCACGGAATCAAAGACATACCATCCGGTCTCTTGCCATCGTCCCGAGCGATGCCTGTTGGCTCTAAAATAGCCGGTACGTTCGCAGTGGCAAGGGACCGGCGGATAATGTCATTAAGCGCAGCGTGGCGAGAAAAGCGGCCTGCGCTCTTTTGGCAGGAAAGTCCATGGTGTCCGGATTGGTCGACGATGACACCACAGGGGCAGCGGTGTGGTGAGCACAGCGCAACCCCCAGCCTCAGCCCAACAGCAATCCTTAAAGTTTCTGGCTCCAGGAAGGTTCCGATACTAGCCGGCCACTTTTTTAGGTTTCGATTTGGCAGGTATAATAGCCTGTCGCCTAAAATATACCTTAACGTATTTCCTTAGTCGCCTCTTACGACATCCATGGAAGAAATGACAGGTGTTCTTCTAAACCGAAAGTGAAATTGGATAACTGGCTATCTAAAAAATATTTATACTTGAAAAACTAAAAATATTTAACAAGTAGGTACTTTTGAAAGGTACAAACAGATTACGTTTCTGGTGTTAGCTCGCGCATCACTTTTACCTGCAACGGTCCACACACGTAAGTAGTAACGCCACCGCTTAAAACCTCGCCAATTTTACTGCCGACTTAAAAAGATTAAGAGGATAGGAGTCGCGCCACTTCTCCATACAAACGTAGTCCCCTGTTTTCTCCGTGAATAATGACAATATCGATAAAAGCACATAGCCACAACAGATACAAATATAATGTAAAAAAAATATTGCTCTAATGTCATTATTCACGGAGAAAACAGGGGACTACGTTTGTATGGAGAAGTGGTGCGACTCTTATCCTCTTAAAAACCCAAAAGCAGGCAACCCTGACACCGCTTGCGTAAATAAGATGGGCACAAAATGCCAAAGTTAGTATTGAGCAGGATCATTAAAATAAGTACGTGTAACCCACGGCTTTGCTTGGCCACAATAGCTGTTAAGTAGGTCTACCTACAGCCTTGACCAATGACCAGTCTCTTTAAACTTTTTAAAACGAAGATGAGGGAAGCTATGAGCTATTAAAAGGTCTGGTGGCCGATAAAACTGATATTATTATTAATTAATAAAACAATAGTGTTTGTGAGAAAGATTCTAATAGAGACATACATACATACACATATTCTCATGCCTGTATTCCCAAGAGGGGTAGGCAGAGCAAATGAATTCAAAAAACCAGTGCCACGCTTAGCAATTTCAGGGTAACCAGATGGTTAAACGTGATGTTGCAGTGACAGGTTGCTAGCCCATCGCCCACAATACACTAACCCTTTCCCAGAGGCGACTCTTACGACACTCGCCGGAAGAAAGGGGAGGTGCTATTCTAACCCAGCACCACACGGGAGTTTCTAATAGAGAGATGTCTATGTTTTAAACTTTCGCGATTCTCACTCATATTTTATAAATACGCAGGACTTAATCACGATTTTATTTATTTAACTTCTCGACGTTTCGGCCGCGTTACAGCGACCGTGGTCACGAGTTGAGTTGAGAAGGTAAATTAATAAAATCGTGATTAAGTCCCGCGTATGTATAAATAAGCGTTTTGTGTGCTCTGCCTACCCCGTTTGGGACAACAGGCGTGATTGTATGTATGTATGTATAAATAAGAGAGATCTGTTAGCAATATGTTATGCCTGGGGACCGAAGTCCACAGAGAGGAAGTTGCAAGTTGTATTTATGCAACCGTTCCCCGAAACTTCGTTGGCGCGATGTAGGATCGTTTAGTTCGGCTATTCGACGCATGTGGCGCTGGGGCGCTACAGGTTCGTTGATAAGAGTAGGTTTCGTAGCTTTATCCATAAACGTCACACCCCATTCCCAGCGGGGTAGGCAGAGCCAACAGAGCGCCATTCGCCCCTATTCTGGCATACTTCTCTCGCGTTACATTTTTCAATTTCATCATACACGCTCGACGGTTTCGGGTACTTCTAATTTAGCTTGTTTTTAGATCATCACCGATCTGCCCGGTAAACGTTGTTCGAGGGCGCCCTCGACCAACATGCAGGAGATATATATTATATAGCTTTTGCACTAACTTCACCTTTTCTAGGCTATTGTCATGTAAAATATTTTGTTCTGAATGTTCTGAGCAATAAAGAGACACATACATATTTTGACAGACATGACATGCTTTCAATACATAAAAACTGTACTCTGCTTTAGTTACCACTAACGGTGAATTCTAAAGAATACATTTGGAAATATAAAGCCGTATGCGGTTTCACGGTCAGTTCTAGAATTAACTGACAATATCAAAGAATTATCGTTTCACAAATATTACTTGTTACTCCTTTTTAGGGTTCCGTAGCCAAATGGCAAAAACGGAACCCTTATAGATTCGTCATGTCTGTCCGTCCGTCTGTCCGTCTGTCCGTCCGTCCGTATGTCACAGCCACTTTTTTCCGAAACTATGAGAACTATACTAATAAAACTTGGTGAGTAGATGTGTTCTGTGAAACGCATTAAGACTGTGACACAAAATTAAAAAAAAAACAATATTTTTTTAGGGTTCCCCATACATGGAACTGAAACTCGAAAAAAATTTTTCGAGTTTCAGTATCCCCATGTCGTCTGTAGTACCTCGCCCAACCGCCTCTCATTCCAAAAACAGACGCGAACTTTTCAGACTTGTAATTTATTGACAGTTATAGAAACAATTGGGAACGGACAAATTGGTAACTGGGACCTGACATAGTTTAAACCACAGATTGGGTCATCTATTATATAAAAATAAATATCGGATCTGCTTGTTAAACTTTAATTCCCAGAGCAGCTGTGACGGGAGGTGACTTAAAAATGCACCTGGTAGAACATTTGGATTGCCACTCTACCGTGGTTTCATTATGGCATGGTGCGGGTGACATCTGCCGGGTGACAAGTGTCGATATTTGACATTGCTAAATGTGGCACTGGATTTTTGAATTCATGTGCTCTGCCTACCCCTCTTGGGAATACAGGCGTGAGAATACGTATGTATGTATGTATGCAAAAAAACGATTTGGTCTGTTTATGCGGCAGGCAACCTGTCCCTTATGTACTTCTTTCATCTATGTTTAAAACATTATGTATTATTATAACATTATAATAAAATATGCTTAATGTTGCGTTGCTAAGAATCGTGAAATAGCCATAGCTTTTGACTATGCAGCCTTTCGTGTACTCTCTTTAATTTTCGCTCCTAAATACATAGTTTTTCTTTGATTCCACCCGATATTTTAATGGCTGTGCGGAACTCCGACCTCCCGCCGCCAATACTATTTGATTTTTATATAAAACGACCCAGAAACCCAGATGCAGAATAAATTCATCATTTATTCCAATACTTTGAGCATCAGTTCATGACCTGCTCTATTTCTTTATTTTTGTTCAAGCCTAGTTTTCTACCAGCAAAAAAGCTAAGTGATTATATCACTTCAAGATAAAGCGACCATCATATGAAAATGATACTCAGAAGTTAAAAAAATCAATATCTATACACACTACAGCTTTTAAAAGCTTAAGTTGTGCCATATCGGTCGAGACAATCTTTTTAAGTTTTGTAAAAATAATTGTGTCCGTTTCCAAAGAGTTTTGTAAACATGTCACGCGTTTTATGATACAGAAGAACGTTCTAACAATTTCGTCTAGTTGGAAACGTTTGAAACAAAAGACGTCGTTAGACAAACATGTGAAAATAGCCCTTAAGGTTTTCTGTTAAGATTGTTTATCCTGAGCAGGATATTTTATAGTTAGTTCTTTTTTGAAATGTGGATAATAAAAAGCCGTTGCACGCCCCGCGTAGCGTCGATGAGCATAACAAATACCTACATTTAAATGTCCGCAAAGTTCATTGCACACGACAACGCGAAGCACACCTGCTGGTTTCAAGAGGCGTATAATTAGTCCGTTTGCTTGGACAAAGCAAGGTGTTCGCAATTGTGCGGTTAATACAGCGAAACAAGAGTGGCGACCAGCGTTCACTTCACCTGCGCTAACGCCGCAGTATCGTTCCGCGTACAGACATTTCAGTCGCGTTCGAAATTCGAATATTGAACGACGCAGTGCATCGCGAGAAATAGCGTGAGTACTTTTTTTTTACAACGGCTTTCAGCGAATTGTATTGTGCCAGTACTTATTTTTATTCGATTGTAAGATTCTTTTTAAATTGAAATCGAAGCTGTCTTTTGCGGAGAAAAAGTTCGATTTTCAAAACTTTTTAAGGATAGATTATGGAAGAGCAATTTCTATTTTATTTCGATTAACCGTTTATAATGGACGTTTCGAAGTCTGATTTTGTTTGTTGGCGGAGGAATTACAATGTAGATGTTTCTGGAATGGAAACTTTTACTTTGAAGTCTCGTTTCCAAGCTCAAGCGACGGCCAAGACGGCTAACTTATATCTCGAGGTATTTAAACTTGGATCGTGTTATAAAATCTTGATACTTGATCTGCTTACTTGGATTACCTTTAGAATCGGATAAAATGCCATTTTTTTATCACTTTCAACAAATCGTTGGAGTGAATTAATAGGAAAATACATAGTTATTTAGACATTTTGTAATGCTGTGCGAATTATAACCGTGTAATAAGACATAATCATAATCGTTAAATTAGTAAGCAACTGGTTATAAATTAAAAACTTAACCGCTAAAAAATCGTAAGTAAACGAAAGTAAGAGTCAACTTTACGAAGCTTAAGACCATGCTAAGACTACAACTTAAAATTTTAGAACCGGTTTTATTTCAACAATACACTTTCTTTGTGCAGTTCTATAAAAAGTTTGCAATTAGTTCTTTTAGCGATATTTCACAGGAAATAATTAGCTTTGGAATTATTTATGTTTGTATTAAAAAAACCTATTAAAGTCCCGCTCTATTCATTCGTTTAAGAATCAAATGGCCTATATCAATTTGACGTTTAAAAGCTAGGCCATAGTGGCCATTTTTCTAAGTATATATTTTTTAATAGCTTTGAGCTACGATATTTTGATATTTATGAAGCCGTATATTTTTTATATTAATTGGTAGCTTCTATAATTGTTCATTATACCCCTGTCGCACTTTATAATAATATTATCTTTTGTTGGAAAAGTAGGTACACTTTGAATGTTTATAGCTTAGACGTAAGTATATTACTTAGTCTTCCAATGCAAATGGAAATTCCAACGTACCCACAATACCGAAAACATAGTAGATAATTTTACTTTAGCTATCTCTTTAATATAATTTACCGACTTATCTTATCTTATCTTATCTTATCTTTTTCAAGCAATGAGATTGGTTTTGCCGTACATTTTTCTCGGAGACATTAAAACCCGATTATGTGACAGATCAAACAAATTATATTATGTAATATGAGTTTGCAAAAGTGCATGGTTTATAGCCAAACTAAAAAAAAAAGATTTTTCAAAATCTTGAATTTTAGGATTTTACTGTGTTGTGTCGGGATTTAGGACTAAGGATGTAGATTTAGATATTTTATGTTTTAGGCGACAGGCTAGCAACCTGTCAAAAATATATCTGTCAGCCTAAAACCTAAAAATATACTAGAAGTGGTCACAAAATAATCATTGACTATGTAGCGTTATGTTTACTCTGCCTACCTCAATTGTATTATTATTGCGTGTGCGACTCTTTTCACGAAAGAGAAAGATTCCTGATCATATATCTCATTAATGCGCTAAGGACGGCCACATACATTCGGAATTTTTCCGTTCGGAATCCCGAATCGAACTTTCCGAACGCAGTCAATCCATACAAAATCAATGGACCGCGACACACATTCGAAAAAATTCCGTGCGGAATTCCGAACGGAAAGCTTGCGAATGTGTGTGGCGGTCCATAGATTTTGTATGGATTGACTGCGTTCGATTTTCCGATTCGGGATTCCGAACGGAAAAATTCCGAATGTATGTGGCCCTCCTTATAGTGACTCTAGTCTAGATCATATTTCTCACGTTTATTCCAATTGTACTTTAGACTCGTCACGAAGTACATGTGCATTTCGTTTCCAAACATTCAATTGAGTATGAGTAACTTAAAACGACATCTTTTTCAATTTAATTACATACATACATATCCTCACGCCTGAATTCTTAAGAGGGGTAGCCAGAGCACATGCATTCAAAAATCCAGTGCCACGTTTAGCGATTTCAGGGTAACCAGATGGTTCAAAACGTGATATTGCAGTGACAGGTCGTCGGCCGACATTATACTATAATGATGGATTTTTTTTTATAGCTACATTGTGGTCCATGCCAACAAGCCTATTAAAGTGGTCCCTGAACAAGAAAAGGTTGGGAACCCCTGCCTTAGGCGAAGGCTAGACGTACAATAAATATTGTCATCCTTCAATTTTCGAATACTGATGGATCACAATCTGTTCATGGATTCAGATTTTCCATCAATATAGCGGACTAGACGACCAATATATATCACAATATGATATACTAGCTTCTGCCCGCGGCTTCGCACGCGTTAAATTCGGGCTAACACAGAAGAGATTTCGGAATTATTATTAGGAAGCGCCCGCCAGAATAGCCAGCAGACATTAGATTTTTTCCTACTTTCTCGACACTTATCGTCATATTTTGGAAAATTCAAACAAAATCTTTATAAATTGTAGCCTATGTGCTATTCTGATGTATAAGCTACATTACTGTGAAGTTTCATGAAAATCCATTCAGTAGTTTTTGCGTGAAGGAGTAACAAACATCCATCCATCCATCCATACATCCATCCATCCATCCATACTCACAAACTTTCACGTTTATAATATTAGTAAGATATGCCCCGTGTGGTGTCGGGTTAGAATAGCGCCTCCCCATTTCTTCCCGTGGGTGTCGTAAGAGTCGACTGCGGGAAAGGGTTAGTGTATTGTGAGCGATGGGCTAGCAACCTGTCACTGCAATGTTACGTTTAACTATCTGGTTACCCTGAATTGCTAAACGTGGCACTGGATTTTTGAATTCACGCTGCCTACCCCTCTTGGGAATACAGGCGTGAGAATATGTATGTATGATACGAAACTTCCAATCACCATTTAAAGGGGTCTCTTGGCTTCAAAGCCGCGTGTTTCGGCTAGTATTTCACACATTTGACCTCAGCTCGAATCACACACGAATTGCACACACCCATAGACAGTGAGTTCACACGGTTATGTCACCCGTCCGCATAATATTAGAGAAAGTGGCACGCCGGGTTCACGCACATACAAATCTGTTAAAACAAACGGTATGCCGTCATATGTTGTTAATTTACAACGCAGTCTCGCCTCTACCGTGGATTCTCTGTGAAGCATTCTCGATTCTGCCGTCGATTGTATTCAAGTATTCAAATGTTTGTACATTTTGATGTTGGGATGTAGGAATTGAACTTAAAATTAAATAACATATAATCACGCCTGACAAAATATATTTATCACTCTTTGCAGCCACTTCTAGCATTGTTTTAGGTTTGCGAAGATGGAAGAGGTAGAATAGTAACAGGTTGCTAGCCTGTCGCCTAAAGCATACCTACCTAAACCTTATATCCTTAGTCGCCTCTTACGACACCACACGGAAAATTAAAATAAATAAATAATACGGTCATAAATACCATATAATGTATGTATAGGTCCTAACCTATGAAGCCAGTGTTTTGTATGCAGATTTACGAGTACCTATAAAGTTTCGTTTTCTATACTAGATGTTTTTTCACTTATTTCGCAACCTACAATGGCTACACCAATTTGAGACACCAATAAACTAAGTTGTCTTTGTTATTCCGACGTTGTCTTAGTAGTCAATCAAATTTAATATACTTAACAGATGTAAATTAGAGTCAAAATTTGCAAAATTAAGTCAACGTATTGTGTAATATTGAGTAGATACTATAATACGTATAGTTTCTTCTCAGATACCTAACGCTCCATATTTCTTCAAAGAGTCCGCTATTTTTTCATTGTGTTACCATTATCCATACGCTTTGTATGAATTTTGTATGTTTTGGAATGGGTTAGATCCTGAGTAGAACACGGGCGTAACCAGGATTTCGTTT
>BHDV01030675.1:71975-96528 GCA_005406045.1 Adoxophyes honmai
AACCCCCCCCCTGGCTACGCCCATGTTCCAGAGCATATCTCAAAAGACACATAGGTACACATAGAGGTACATAACGCCTGTATTCCTAAATGGGGTAGGAAGAGCACGCGTAAGACAACATGGACAAGAAGACCATGAGTCTTTCATATTTTTAGGTTTTTAGTCTCTCCTGACACACATCACACACCTCAACTTATTTTAGTCACCTCTAATGACATCCACGGATAAACCAGAGAGGTTATTCTAATGCCCGTCACACACTAAGCAGATACGGTAAGATATCTGTTACTGAACAGATATCTGTCAATATCGCTCCCTATACAATTCAATGAGCTAACACACAGCGCAGATTTACCGTCAAGTATCTCTTGGCACCGACATGGAAAGATTGATGGCATTTATACGCAGATAAAATATTATCGTATATGCGTAGTCTGTGACGGGCTTAAATCCGTCACACGATGCTCTTGACGTAACATTTTGGGATTCATGGCATCGCTTATTAAAGCTTTGTTTTTAGAACTAAGCAGATTGATTAAGTCAGGAATAACTTTGTCGAATTAAAATTCTCAAAGGTGAGTGAACACGTGACATGAGTGCGTCAAACCACGCCCACAGCCTGTAGGTGTTTAGGTCTGCCGACGACTTACTACTTTCTCTCTAAAAAACAAGTAAGTGATACATACATACATACATACAATCACGCCTATATTCCAGAGCACACAAACGTGAAATAAATATCAACTTAATGAGTGCATGCAATAGAAAATTAAAAGTGCACAATTCCGTGCCAAATAGCACCAAAAGGGCCGCACTCAGCCGCAACGCTGATTTTCAGAGCGACCCTGGAATCTTATCTATACTAATATTATAAAAGACTACTACGACTACTAAGAGAAGCGAAGAAATATTGGAAAATGTGGAAAAACGGGGGGAAATTAGTCACTATTCCACGCGGACGGAGTCGCGGGGACAGCTAGTAAAGAAATATATATGTACCTTTATAAAATCGCGTGAACAGAGCGGTGCCTATCGTAAGAGGTGAATAAGCAAATAGGCTTAGGTACGCTTTGGACTAGCAACCTGTCACTATTATACCTCTTTCATATTTTTATCAAACCTAAAAATTTTCTGAGAGTGGCTACGGAACGTCTACAGGATTTCTACATAACGTTTCTTATGTTCTGCCTAACCCATTTGGGAATACAGACGTGATTTTGATTTGAATTGCCAGTAAATCAACTACGACTACGACCAGTCGCAAAATACGTCACTCTGCGGCAGCTCTTCCAATCACCTTGGGAAATTAATACATACTTCAAACGTAAACACAAACAAGTACCAAAATTCCAAGTCGGCGACACCCTTTAATAATTCCATGTGACGGGGACAGCGCTATACAAACTTATACATCCATCCCTTTCCCTCCCGCTGAATTTAGGAGATTTCACCCACAATTTCCTGCCTTGAGTGGGGCTTGTGATGCTGCAAAGTTACGCGTGCGGGTGGAAATCGGTTTTAAAGGGTGGGATTGGTGATTTTAGGTGAAAGTGTAAGTTGGTTTCGCTTATGGGATATTTAGGTAGCAATGGAGTCGATAACAAGTTGTAGTAAGTTAGGGGCAACACTATTTGTAGAAGAAAGTTTACTTATACTTAAATAGATTTTTAGATGGATTCTGTCGTTTAGATTAATCTTATTTACCCAATGGTATTTAAAATACTTCGAAAATGAATCAAAATAAAAAGTCAAATGGTGTCTCTAAAGAGCACAAAAATTGGCTGACGTTTAAACATGATGGTTCTATTGAAGTTAAACTAAAAAAATCCGGGCAAGAGCTTGTCGGGTGTCGGTAGCTAGCTAAATTTCATTTTGCAGTTGACTCCATACATTTTGTTCGGACGACTGTAACTACATAAGTTGGTCGAGTTTTATAAAAATAACTATGTATCTAAATATTATGATATCAAGTCCTCTATACTTTGAGTTGAAAGTACATAGTTTACAATTATAGGTAAAAAGTTACAGTGGAGGGACACCTCAAATCTTAATTTTGTTTTTGATTATCTCAATCTGGTTTAAAAAGACTTTTTAAACGATACCCCACACATTGGTATTAGTATAATTAAGTTTTTTAAATTCACTTTTCATTCTATGGGAGGTGGACTGAAAAAAAAAACATTTCTTCATAATTTTAAAATCCAACTTTTGGAGATTCAATTTCTATCTGTCCACCAATTTTTGTGACATTCGGTGTAGTACCGGCGGATGACGAGGCCGGACGAACAGAAAGACGGACGGACATGACGAAACTAAGTATAAGCTCTTTTGTGACTACGGAAAAATAAAAATAAAAAATGTTATTCAGGCAAAAAAAACAGGATGGCATTGTCATTTCGACGTTTAGTGTAAACAGTTTCCACGATCAGTACGTCTAATATGTTCATTTCGATGTTGCAGTCGTTAACGAATTCGTTTGCGAGTTGTCGCGGAATGTATGGAGACTTGTCGATCGTGGCAGTTGCGCAAACGTTCCGCTGGCGGCGCTGTCTCGCTTTCCATACAATTTTGCGATAACTCGCAAACGAATTCGTTTACGACTGCACCTTCGAAATGAACATACTAGACGTACAGTTCGATAGTAGGTACAGTCGATACCATATTTTCGCTGGCCAAAGAGAAAACCTCATCCAAGAGGTGACGGCAAACAATCCAGAGCGTTTATTCATGGCCGGGAGCCTTTGTTGCTGCACAATAGCCGAAAGGTGCGCTTCGTTGTAAGGAAGTATTTTTCGGCGAAATTTAGGCTGACGACACATTGGGTCGAGGTCTCATACTTTTTAAACACAATGAGTTCGTTGAGTAAGCTGGAATGGACAACGGAAGTTCGGAAATGCAGAAAATGCTTGCTGGCTTACTGGGATGTTTGTATTGTCGTGGTTTGGCATAATAAATCTCCATTTCTTCCGTGGATGTCGTTGGCGACTAAGGATGTGTGTAGTTAGGTTAGCAACATGTATTATTCTTTTGGAGTAGGTAATATGAAGTACTGACAATAATAAAGTGGCTATAAGAATCAATTTTAATAAAAATGGATCAATTAACTCTTGCAATGAAATAACCAATTACCTACATAACAACATTCCGGAAATATAAATGGTTTTTTTTCACACATTCTTTGTATTTACGGCAGTCAAAATTTGCAAGATGAAGCCAAAATCTTTTGTGATATTGAGTTACGTTGTCTTTTGGTATAGAAGTTGCGATAGTTAGAAGCACGAAAGCCGTCAAAAGTGTAAGTGTAAAAGCCGTGTGGTGTCGGGTTTAGAATAACACCTCTCCAATTCTTCCGGGGATGTCGTAAGAGGCGACTAAGGACATGGGTTAAGGTATATCTTAGGCGACAGGCTAGCAACCTGTCACTATTGTACCTGCCACCTCAAAACCTAAAAAATATTATGCCTGAAGTGGCTACAAAATGTGAAACAGTCATCGTTTTGTCTATGTAGTATTTTGTGTGCTCTGCTTACCACGTTTGGGAAACAGGCGTGATTGTGATGTAAGGTACCTGGGTCGAATATGGCCACGTTAAGGTTTGACACTAAATATAAAGCACTTGTATAATACTGGAAGTGACGAATCCCTTCTTATTCGATAATGTGTTTATTTAGGTAATATATGGCAGGCACAAAAATATCTAGAATATAATAGGTCAGGGTTGGGAATTCATTTTTTGAAAGTTGGGAAAATGGCCATATTTCCGACAGTGTATGTGAATATGGCCAGGTGATGGGCCATATTAACCGTATGAATTAATCATAGAAGTAATTTCTTTACGTAAGGGGTAAGTCCTTTGTACACATACATAACCCCACGCTTGTATTCTTAAACGGGTTAGACAGATCACAGAAAACTTTACATATACTAATCTATGACTATTAAGACCTTTTGGGGCCACTTTCAAGTTTGGGCGTAAGGCTGGATATAAATGGTACAATACTAACAGGTTGCTAGCCCATCGACTACAATATAGCTTAACCCATTTCCTCAGTAACTTCTTGTGATATTCACAGACGAAATGGAGAGGTGTAATTCTAAACCTCAGATCACACGCGACTTAGTGCGATACATTAAATTAATTGATTACATAAAATGGACAAAAAGAACAAAACAATTTTTTTTTTACTAGTAATTAGTAACCTAGTTCCTCAGGTCTATTTTGATATGTATTGTGGAGTTATATAATATTCTGTAAGGAGAAAGAAATAAATAAAATTGAGAAAGACTAAAAACAAATATCTATATGATTAATATGGCCAGCTGCTGCCGAAACTTAAAAACCAATAAGATTAATATGGCCACAATGTGGCCATATTTGCAGTTGTACTCACATTTTACTTAAAAGTTAAAAAACAAAAATATACAAAAGTAAGCTTGAAAAAAACATATCTATATAATTTGCGATTAGTAATGACAAAAATAGACTACATAGTGTTAGCTAAAAGTCAACAGAAACCAAAAAAAAATTAAAACTTATGTGTGAATATTTGCATCCGTGACACGTGGTTTCTATCAACTGCCGTTGCAGAAACATCGTTGCCGCAGGGAAGATGGTGGCGACACCTGAGCATTACTTACACTTAGACGTAACAGTGCATATAAACAAAGTTGTAGATCTCGCTATAGTTAGGGCTGTGTAGGGGTATGGCCATATTTTTCGGCTGGCCATATTCGACCCAGGTACCTTATGTATGTACGAAAGAAAAGCGTCAATTTCATACGTAAGGATCGAATAAAACTGTTTACTCCGTTCCTTAGTGTACCAGCACCCTTACAAAGGCTACCGTCGATCGTGTCCCCTTTTCTTCTCGTAATTGTCCGTTGGAGCGAACCCGGATTCTTACCCTATATTTTTAACCTTCCCTAAAATCTATGAAAGCCTTTGACCGCCACTGGGGCCGACTACGGCACCCATCAAAGGATTATTTACTCTACATGCATACATATAATGATGGCTGTGTTCTCAAATGCGGTAAGCAAGAGCACTATGACATTTCACGCTTCACATCCACTTCTAGCATTTTAAGTTTGCAAAGATGGAAGAGGTAGAATAGTGACAGGTTGCTAGCGTGTCGCCTAAAGCACACCTAAACCTGTTTCCTTAGTCACCTCTTACGACATCCACGGAAGAAATGGAGAGGTGTTATTCTAAACCCGACACAACACAAAGGTTTATGTTCGATTCTGATTGAGGCGGTACAAAGGCTTTATTCTGTTGCTCCACCTACAGCGATTCAATATTTTATACTTAACATGGTTTTGTTGTTAATCTGGAGCTAATCCCGCTGATTCCCGCAGTGCAAACTTTGTTGTTATTTCAACAAAAGGTTTATTAAAATATAACTTCCGAATATTCTGAGGCATTCTTAAGCTGTCCTTTGGGGTATTTAGCGGCTCTAAGTAGGTACTAAGTAAAAACGAGAACGCTATACAACTAGACTCCCAATCGTTTAACAATATTCCTCAAAAAACGTCCGAGCGGCGTTGTCTGTGTCTGTACATTAACACACAAATAACATGAACAGCATTCATTCAAATTAACACCTTATTTTGTAGCAGTATGATGGTATTGGCTCGTGGAAGGTCAGAAAAGAGGCAAGTGGGTAGTAAAAAGAGAGCATCGAAGGTTTCGCTACTCTTGATCCGAGTTTTTTCTAAAACGTCCCCGATTTGGCCACAGAACGTCAATAGTAAAGACTTTTAGGTACTTAAAAAAAGGTAAACAAACGGGAGGTATCAATAGTCAACCCGACAAAGTCAAAAATCACGTAAGGTATGTGTTGCTACATTAAATACGACACTTTCTATTTTAGTCGCATTACAAGGTTTGTTCCATCGGAATGTAACGCGACTATGTATATGCGACGTGATTTTTGACTTTGTCGGGTTGGCTTTTGACAGCTCCCCGTTTGTTAATCTTTTTTTTAATTACCTAAAAGTGTCTACTATAGGTCTTCCCGTTCCCTAATCAACCACACTCCCCTTTTAAATATTAAGCATCTCTTTAGCAAATCTACTTTCATCCATCCTCTCTGTGACCAAACCAACAAATCAATTGATATAGTTTACTACAAGTACCTAGAAAGATTTTAGAAACTTTACATTTAGGTTAGGTAGGTACTCAGTCCTATTCATTACACTAAAGGAATACCGAAGTGTTTTAAAAAGTTAGCTAGTTTTAGTATTCAATACCCGATCCGATTGCGTCGATAGATACCCAAGTAGTTACGCCACCGAATAAAAACTAACAAATGTCATTCACACATAAATTAACATTTCAGCATTGTTACACATTGTAGACAGGGGAAAAAACGTAACAAATGTACACCTAAGTCCACGACTCCATATTAAACTAGGTCTATTGTTTTTTCCAAACCAACGCGAAAGAGTGAAACAATTGACTCGTTTTAGCTACAATTTTTAATATCAAGTCTTCTTAGACATAAAGAACACTGAGGAAGTGGTATAATGAAACTTCATTTTTAATAACATTAATTAACTAGCTAGATTCGATATTAATATAAAAATTGGATCGGCTTTTGCTGCCAATTCCATAAAAGATTCTCAGAATAAAAATGAACGTGTATTCCAACATTCATTTTTAATTTTTAATCAATGCCCTGGATTACGGCAGTCGCAATCTTCTATTTCTGTTAAACTATGGAAGTTACTCAAGTTACAAGCACAAGCATTTCATAGCTAACGACCCATTTCTTATTTTAACTTTTAATGTTTGCAGGATCAAATCAAATTGTTGATACAAAATTAAGGTTTTTTCCTCAATTAGTGCTACGCAAATCAACGTGGCACTGGATTTTTGAATTCATGTGCTCTGCCTACCCTTGGGAATACAGGCGTGAGGATGTACCTATGTATGTATGAATACATACATACCTACGTAATTTGTGGCGTTAACTTTAAACCAACAAATACGTTTACTAATTGGTAAAAGGATAGTGGGTGAGAAAGACCGTCTGCCGAGGCCTTGACGTTCACTTCTACCCACTAGATGTTGAATAAGCGTTAGCTTTAAGCTTCAATTAGGCTCCAAAAATCTTCACTTAAACCATTAAAGGGTATTGAGCAAGCTACATTCCATGTGTTTTTAGGGTTCCGTACCTACCCAAAGGGTAAAAACGGGACCCTATTACTGAGACCTCGCTGTCTGTCCGTCTGTCACCAGGCCGTATCTCACGAACCGTGACAGCTAGGAGTTGAAATTTTCACAGATGATGTTTTTCTGTTGCCGCTATAACAACAAATACTAAAATCAAAATAATAATAATTTAGGGGGCCTCACATAGAAAAAACGTGTTTTTTTGCTGTTTATGGTAAGGAACCCTTCGTGTGCGAGTCCGACTCGCACTTGGCTGGTTTTTCTATAGACGCTTTAAATTACGCATCTAATGGCTGATTTTAACAAGAATATAAGGCAATCTTGTAAGAGGTCACCCTTACTCGCATTTTCATATGAAACCACAGATTTATATTGAACTAGATGACTCAAGTGTATGTACTTTGCGTGCCAAAATGGAGCCAAAAGGAAGAGCAATGCTCCTCTTTTGACGCGATTACATTTAGTTTTACACCACTTAGATTAGATTTAACTGGCTAGAAATAGGATAATTTGAATAAGGCGGCATCATCTTTGAATAAGTTTCACTCGGATTGACAATTTTCATCACTAAAGCGCTCATGTGACGATACCTACCGTCGAGAAAAAGTGACACGCTTGGTTTTCATACAAATGCAGGAACTCGCGGTATCTAGTTCAATATAAGTCTGTGTATGAAACCTATGGAATTGTCAATGTTTCTCTACTACATTATACACGTAAACCTTCCTCTTAAATCACTCTATGTATTTAAAAAAAATCATCGAATTCCGTTGCGTAGTTTCAAAGATATAAGCATACATAGCGACGGACAGCGGGAAGCGACTTTGTTTTATAGTATAAAAGTAAAAAATTTATACTATGATTATGATTGATATCACTAGCCATTACATTCTGTCCAAGTAAAAATACATACATACATACAAACAAACACGCCTGTTCCCAAGTGGGGTAGGCAGAGCACACGATACGTGGCATACTTACACAAAACCGTGATTATGACTGTATCACGCTTTGCAGCCACTCCTAGCATAAGTTTTAGGTTTGCAAAGATGGAAGAGGTAGAACAGTGACAGGTTACTATCCTAATATCCTTAGTCGCCTCTTATGACATCCACGGAAGAAATGGAGTGGTGTTATTCTATCCCGACACCACTCGGGATAGGTTAATATATTCATATTAGGCTCAATTCGCACCAGAAGAGCGGCGCAGCGCGGCGTAGCGCAGCGACCCGCTTCGTGGAGAATGCGCGAGGATTCCTGTGACTGTTCGAGAAGCCGCTGGAATGCGTAGGAAGTTGCTGGAATTTACATAATTATTGACATATTGACATATGTATTGACAGCGGCCGTCGCGACTACTCGAGCATCCTCGTGCATTCCCGCGACAGCTCGCGCAGTCGCACGGCTTTATTTATGGAATGCGCTGGAATTCCCGCGGATCCGCGGGCATCCGCGCGCATCGTTAGAGTTCCTCATGCGATAATAAGTCTTATTGTAATGAAAATAAAGTTGAAATTCTCATGACACTGAAACTGCGCTCCGCTACGCCGCGCTGCGCTGCTCTTCTGGTGTGAATTGAGCCTTAGTGAGTAGATTGATGTTGCTATGAACAAATCGCCACAGTCACAACGCAAGTGCTCAGCGCGCGAAAAAATCTCTTTTATCATTGGTAGATCGAAGTTTCCCGCGCCACAAAACTGATTTATTACGCAGGTATACCGTGAAGCATTTTTTGTTTGGTAATACTATAATATCCTAACGGGTAATAAAATCCGTGTAAAACAAACGAGATGCAATATTTTACAGTCCATCGACCTTTTTTGCTGATGATATGTTGGCCAACATACAATTTAGCGGTATGTGTGTAATGCCTGACCATACCGGCTCGGAAACTAATGATATTTATGCGGTAACTAACTTTCGAAATTAGGCTTCAAATTGGTATAATAAATACGAAATACCTATGTTCGTTAAGGTGGAAGATGTTTAATTTTGGGATTCCGTACCCAAAAGGTGAAAACGGGACCTGCTTAGACTGGGATCCCCTTGGAATGCATAATTTTATTTAGACTATTATTGTTTCGCATAATTGATTTGGCATAATTAATTTTGGCATAACAGTTCTTTCGCATAATAATACTTTGGCCTAATACTTTTTTGGCATACTACGCTAATAGCATAATTTCATTTGGACTAATTTGTATTGCCCGAATACACGTTACGCATACTATTGTTTGGACTAATAATTATTTGGCATAAATGTCACTATGCATAATTTAAAAACTCAGTTTCGTTGTTACCATGTATTTACTATTATTAGGTTAGGTTAGGTTAGTATGAAAACCAGGCGCGAAGCGCCAAAACATCGCGGAATAGTTCGCGGACCACCATCGACATCGATTTAGTTCCTAAATAATACATAAGTATGCATAGCATTGGTATGAATAGCAATAATTACTACGAGCCGATCGTACAAAACTTTACTATTTTTTGGCATAATACTGTTATGCATATTGATATGATGCTATTTGATTATTATGCCTATTTATGCTTATGCTTATAGACATTAGTCTTGATGACAATTATGCTTCCTGTATTTATGCTTTTTAATGTTATGCGTTAAAAAATATGCGTAATGATGATTATGCAAAAAACAATTTCGGCGAAAAGTGTTATGCGAAACAATATTAGTCTAAAAAACTTTATGCCTTCCAATAGAGAACCGCTTAGACTTCGGTGCCCGTCTGTCGTCAGGCTGTATCACTCAAACCGTGATAGTTAAATTAAATTTTCACAGATTATGTATATCTATTGCCGCTATAACAACAAATCCTTACTAATATTATAAGTCAGAAAGTGAGTTTGTTTGTCTGTTTGTTCCGCTTTCACGCCGTAACTACTGAACCGATTGCTTTGAAATTTTGCAGACGTAAAGATAGTAGTCCGGATTAACCTTCTGCCACTGAGGTGGTAGTCTGTCAGACACCGCCAAACGTAAAAACGTTACCAGATCGCAATGTTACGTGATGTAGTCTTGTCTCGCTCAGTACCTTCCGCTATTGGTTCGCGCCACCCGAGAGTGCAGCGCAAGCGGCGGTGCGGTGCAGACGAGTGGAGTTATGAGCTGTTGGTGTCCCTCAGACGTAAGTTCAGCAATAAACGCTGGAGTCTATTAGACGTCACCTCACAAATGACTTATTAAATCCATAGTGTCTGCCATACGTTACGTCAGGAAAATAATTTTTTGCCATAGTATTTTAGACGATAAATTTGGCTGCCCAGGGAGCTTCGCTTTACTATTAGGCGAATTTTACGAAGGAATTGTCCCCCCCCTGCCCCCCCCCGTACTCGAAGCTCAGGCTGAAAGGCCTGCTGGGAGAAACTTGTGCAGTATATGTCCTAGCAAGTTATAAAGGCAGACTAGATACCGCTGTTGGGCATGTAACAAACACATTTGTCAGCAATTTTCTCCTCAGATTTGCCGAGACTGCCAAGTACATTATTGAAATAAGGGTCATCTTTGAGACTTATTTGTGCCTAATTACACCGTGGGATCTCGTTAAGTTTAATGTCACTGAATTATTATAGTGTGCTAAGAAAATTATTATTTTTTGTTTTTTACAAAATACGTTATTTTTGACTTTTTTTAATTTTTTTCTAATATTCGGTTAAAAAGTCATAAAAATGTTGATCTCCATAAATAATTACCAAAAACCACAATCTATTCTTTTTAGAACCCTTATTTCTTTGTATTCTATTCAATTATGAGTCATTTGATTATTATGTAAAACAAAACATAGTATACTCCTTAAAATTTATACAGATTTTGACAAATGAAAATGACGTCTGACAGACTACACCTCAGTAGAATGTTTATCGCAAAGTCACCTCAGTTGCAGAAGGTTAAATAATAGGCTACTTTTTATCCCGTAAAAAATTGATGTTCCCGAGGGAAAACAAAAATATAGTTTGCTTGATAGATCGATATCGACCGATGATAGATCGATGTCGATCGATGACCGATCGATAGATGATAGATCGATGGCGCTGCGTGTCGTTTGAAACGAGAAGTTTTCTTATAGTTGTGCTTGATAACGCAATATAACCGACTTCCACGCGGGCGAAGCCGCGGGCGTAAAGCTAGTACTAAAAATAAAATAATTATTTGGGGGGTCCAATGCTAGAATAACGTTTACCACCTACCTACCTGAAATTGCTAAGCGTGGCACTGGATTTATGAATTCACGTGCTCTGCCTACCCCTCTTGGGAATACGGGCGTGAGGATGTGTGTGTGTGTTTATGGAATAAAGTAAATAACTAACTACCTAACAAGCAGACGAGCAAGTCGAGTCTCTCTCCGTCGGCCATTAACAGGTGTTACAGCACACCGTCGCAAGCGCACGCTAAGCGGATTGGGCAAGCTGTCATGCCGTGACCTTATTGGTACAGAATTGCACCGGAATATTTAAAGGGCTCGAATATTTTAAAACGGCGAGGAATTAAGCGAGACAACACGCCTGTTAAGAGAAAATATGCCGGTCGAGGGAATTGAAAAATAGGTATTTGCTAAATCTATTGCTGTCGCGCCGTGACCTGCCCAGACGACGTCGAGTGCGATAAGAACAACTACAGCTCGGACCGAAAATACCTATGAAAATTATTCAAAAACAACGTTTCGTAGTCCCCTGATTTCTTCTCCAAAACTTAACCGATTAAATATGTTTTTTTCCTTAAATGTTTCAAAAATGTCATAACTGTGTTTCTATGTTCTTATATTTTGATATAATTGTGTTAAAATTGGTTTCTAGAGGTTTGAACACAACGGAAAAAACTTATTTTTCATGTTTTTGAAGGTTTAATAAATTCAATAAAGAAAAAAAGGAAAACATAGGAACATGCTAATATATCATTAGATTGTTGATGTAAAAAATCATTGTTCTACGGGTAATATCCAGCGAGGAATCAGGGGACTACGTTTCCATACAAAATATGACCGCTCCATTTCCTCTTAACTCATGTGCTGTCGAATAACACCTCTCCATTTCTTCCGTGGATGTCGTAAGAGGCGAGTAAGGTTTAGGTATGCTTTAGGCGACAGGCTAGCAACCTGTCACTTATACTATGTACTTCTGTTTGCAAACTAATTATGCTTGAAGTGGCTGCGAAGCGTGTAGTCGTGACATTGAGGATAGAACCTACAGAGTACTAATGTCATCTTGGTTGTTCGGAAATTATTCCGCAAAACAATTGAAGTGATCGCTGTGCTCTTATTGGCCGGTCCAAGATCGCGCGTAACGCTACTGCCTTTTTCTCTACGGTTATTGGCTCTGTACAGTTTCTGTGACAGTGACGGTGACGTTTAGTATGTTGAAATCAACAAACTATTTGCGGACCGGGGTTGCGAACATTGTTTCTCTATAGGTTCTATCCTCTATGAGTCGTGATCATGGTTTTGTCTGCGTTTTGTGTGCTCTGCCTACCCAATTTGGGAACAAAGGCGTGATTTGTATGAGTAAGGTGAATGTAAATGCTCGACGCCTCAACGCCCAGTACTTGACACCCATCTGTCACCTGTCTTACTATGACATAAGTTTGCAAGTGCCATGTATTGGGTCAGTGTCGAGCACAGGGACCTGTGTTACCTTATGCGAGGCTTGTTGCTCTCTGCTTCTGTTCGAGCAAAAATCTTGGCGAGTTAATTTGTCTAACGAAGGACCTCAGTTAAACTGAGCCTGTGCACTATATACCTTTTATGTTCTTGGGAAAAACCGGTTAAGTTCAAGAGTTCCGTACTAAAAACAGCAATAGCCGGGTCTCTAGTGGTATGCTCATACATACAGACACACATACATATTCTCACGCCTATCCAAGAGGGGTAGGCAGAGCACATGAATTCAATTTAGTGCCACTTTTAGCAATTTCAGGGTAATCAGATGGTTAAACGTGATATTGCAGTGACAGGTTGCTAGCCCATCACCCACAATACACTAACCTTTTCCCAGAGTCGACCTCTTACGACACCCACGGGAAGAAAGGGGGAGGTGTTATTCACCGTGGGCGTAACGAGAAAGATTTAAATTTGTTACAATTGAGAATTTTTAAGTTCTATTTGTTTTAAATAACTAACAATTATCTTTAATTATGAGTTTTCGGACTATTCCTAATTGTCTCGTGACTTTATACTTACTTTTATAATTGGGCTCTAAAATCGTTGGTTTTTTTTTAATAAATCTTCCACGATGTATGTATATGTATGTATGTATGTATAGGTAAAAGACGATATCGACAGCACTTACGAAAGCTTGATCCTTAAAGTACCGGTCAAGACAGCATGCAACAAGCCGCATATATGTATATGTTACGTAAAAATGTCATAACACACTCCGTGACCGACTTTTCATGTGAATTAATTATGTTCTTATGGTCGGTACATGTTGGAGAACTATGAGAATGTGAGAACTGGGCTGTCTCGATCGGTGTGATGAATTGGCAGCGCCCCTAGCGGAGCGTAGTGGCAACAAATTATTACTATAGCCTCCTAAGCCCTGACTCTAAATACTTAATTTAGGGCCTCAGACAAAAATTTCATGGCTTAAAATATTGAATCTTACGTAACCTGATCTTTAAGTTCATTTTCCACTGAATAATTTGTACTTAATGAAGTACATTCGGCTGTTATGCTTACTAGTAATTTGTACTTTATAAAGTACCATCAGTACAGGGATTGTTGAGCCACTTACCTATGTTTGTAACTTGGTCGTGTAATACTAATCCAATAGGTGACATCTAGTCTGCCACATCGGTCATTGATTACACGTCTAAATTGCGAACAGTGGCAAGTGGCTCAACAATCCCTGTTCGTGACTGTACGCGGGGCCTTACGAGGATAGGTACCGTTTGATACCAACGTGAACGCAATAAGGCATAGGTATATTACGTATGCATCATGTTCCAATTGGGGTAGGCAGAGCACACGAAAAGTGACATAGACAATTTGAATATATGTAGACCAATCATCGACAGACTATGGATGGCGTGGATCGATGGTAGAATGAAATAGCTAGTAGAATAAAAATTTACGAAAACGTTTTCGGCAAATCGGCGGGACCAAACTATTATACCTTGAAACCATAAAATATGCTAAAAGTAGCCATGAAACATGAAAAATAGTCATAGTTTTGTCTATACAGCGTTTCGTGTTCTCTGCCTACCCCATTTGGGAACACAGGCGTCATGTAATTATCTATGCATGTATGTACCTACTGAGAATACTGTGTAGTATACCCTCCCTTTACCTGTCTGTAAAGTTCATTTAAAAACCATTAAGAACAGATAGGAAAAATTAATTAAAAATGCTTACAAAAGAACATGTTTGCCCGCATATGGCTTACTTTGCGAAAAGTTTACCTTCACAAACGTAGGCTGAGCGCCAACTACAGGAAGAGAAGAAAGAAAGATAATTTACTGTCACACACAACTTCTTAAACACACGAAATTTAGTCATGCATTTGTATGGTAAATTTTAAGGTAATTTAATTCTAACTGTGACTTATGCCTCATTTACATTCAGCTGTAGTGAGCAGGGAAGTGGGCAGGACGAGTATGTAAACGTATACTTCTCTTGCCACTGCTTAAGCGTCTCACAAACCAGTCGACGCCTTTTCGGCAAAACGCGGGTAGAAAAAGCTTTATGTCAACGCACTAAAGGCGAACAAGACGTCAATCGGCTCGGCGCGCTCGGCCGAGAATGGTCGAGCCAATTGAAGTCTTGTTCGCCCTTATTGCGTTGACATAAAGCTTTTTCTACCCGCGTTTTGCCGAAAAGGCGTCGACTGGTTTGGTGAGACCCTAATGCCACTCTCGCTGCCCAGCGCTCGCTCTAAGAGCGGTTAGGGAATTATTGCCGGCAGCGCGAGGAGCAGCGATAGGGGCTGAATGTAAATGAGGCATTAACGTGGATTATCTTATATTAGATAATTTCATACTTACTGATCTAGCTGCTGTGTGGCGTTGAGTTCGACTAACATCTCTCCCTTTCTTCCTTGGATATTATAAGAGACGATTAAGTATATTGGTTAATTAAGGTATAGGCCACAGACGACAGACTATCATCGACGGAATTTTTAGTCTGTGAAAATAGAACCTATGGAGTTATAAGCACGACGCACAAAAAGTCCGGCCCAGAATGGATATAATCCATGCAGACTTTTTGTGCGCCGCAGACTCGATCGCACAAAAAGTCTGTCGTCTGCGCTGCGCCACATTTTAGCGACAGGCTAGCAACTTGTCACGTCACTATCCTTTGAGCTTTAAAAATAAAAAAATATGCTAGAAATTGCAATGGAACGTTAAACAGTCATGTATTACTCTATGCAACTTTTCTAAATGTACTCTGCCTACCTCACTTAAGAAAACATGTGTGATGCATGCATGTATGTATGTGTGTGATCTAGTTTCAATCTAGCCATAGATACTTGATCGAATGACATGGTTGATTGATGATGCCTTTCTATTTCTCATGTAATTGTGACAATAGGAGTAAAAAGCTAACAATGTGCCAATTAAAATATCACATTACATTACTTTATAGTTATCCTTGTTATATAAAACGATCGGTTTACTATCCAATAGCAGTTTAGGGCATGAAAACCATTTTCAATAATTTTACAGCTATTATAAGTACTTATTCATTGTGTCCCTTGAACTTATCCAAATCGCAACGAGCTCTCGGACTACAAGGAGCCGTAGAAAACGGACAACAAAGGAAAACCGTTTTATTAAAAAAAAACACCTCGGCATTTTGATGAGCTAAAACAATCTTTTACACTCTCTAGCGATTTAAAGCTAACAACCGTGGTCTTAGAAAAACAAAATGGCCGACAAAACAACTGCCCTGCGTAGACGACAGACTATCCGCGACGGACTTTTAGTCTGTGAAAATACAACCTATGGAATCATATGCAGGAACGCACACGACGCGCCACATTGCAATCATTGGCCTATGGGGTCGAAAAGTCTTCGAGTGGAGACCACGGACCAGCAAACGCAGCGTACGACGTCCTACAGTACTTACCTACATGGACTGACGACCCTATAACAGTCGCCATGAGACCAAGTCGCTTCCAGCCCATATTCAAGAGTCGTCTTCTGGCTTCACTTCCAGCCTATAATCAGGAGTCGTTTTATCGGGCTGAGATGATGAGTCAAGTCAATCGGTAGACCTAGAAGACTAGCAGCATTGCCACGGCAATACTGATTCACTATACTATAGACCGATAGGTACTTAAAAGATGGTAAACAATCTTGACATGTCTTTTTATTGAAATACACAGTCTAAAAATGAAAATCATTACAATATACAATTCAATTATGAAAGTAAATGATTTTTTCATACCTATATTGTAAAATGTAAAGATTTTGATTTATAAAGTGTCATCATCAACGGCCTCATTCGTCTGTAACAGACGTTTTAAGTAGTGTCTGATAGGCACTTCTTCTCGTGGCTGTATAAGCCGATGCGGGAGCGGCAAGGTCTTCGGCACGCTCGGCAGTAGAATATTGCAGCGGGTTGTAAATTGCTGCTTTGATGTCTCCTGGCCCTCCTCTGATCCAAAGTCCGGAACCATGACCCATCATGGGTTTTACGACCCTCCACAATCGCTTTTCGCCATTTACTCCGATCCGCTGCGAGCGTCTCCCATTCGCGATGGTCAATATTAAACGTTTTCATGTCACGTTTAGCGCAATCCTTCAAGCGGAGGATAAAGTGTATGTTTAAATAAAAAGACACGTCAAGATTGTTTACCATCTTTTAAGTACCTATCGGTCTCTAGTATAGCCATAGGCCAGCCCTCTGCCTACTTAGCAGAACAAGGCTCGAGGAGAGATGCCCGCGAGATAGACTGTACCAGTCACTGTCTAACTTACCACAAAATAACAGGCAGTCTATCGAGCACTTGCCAGATTATTTAGCAGACTTACTTACCTCATGGGAGGAGTGTAAGAGACGCGGCGAGAAGTTTTCAACACAAGCTTTTATTTAACTTCACTTTTGTATATATGTATGTAGGTACGAGTATGTTTGCAAATCATGCAAGGAAGATTTGAACCACTTCGAACAGACCAATTGAGCAGAAACTTTGTGGCCCAGCCGAGACTGTCTCCGATGGAGGGAACTCTTCGACGGTTGATCTGACTGACTTCAAATCTGGTGCACATAATCTAGTGTGGAAGACAATGAAGTACAGTTGGCAAGAATACAGTCGGCAAAAAAGGTTGTATCGAAAATGCAATTTTGTTGGTTAGGTTATTTAAATATAAGTTTGAGTTTGAGTTGTACCGTTCCGTCTTACGTAAAAGTGCAAGCGATGAAAGCACGAGCGTATGGGATTGCAAAGCATCTCGTGTAATGGACCGCCATCCGTCAGATTCTCTAATTACTTTTAGAGTGCCGTATCTTGCATCACATAATTGCTTCTTTTACGACTTTGCGAAATGCATATTTTTCCGAGGACGCCTCCTGACGCAACACATGCAATGGATGTGAAATGTAAACATTGGACGGGATTTCCGCATTGAATTTGACGTCTGTATCCGCATCGATGCGGAGTTTATGCGGATGGGGATTAAGAAGGTCCATTTAGGAACGACTTTGCGTTCGGTTTTTAATAGTGCGGGATTTATTTAATCCCTTTGCCTATAAGCTTAGATTTATACTTCATTCACGGAAACAAGTTAATATAGCGCTATCTCTGTCACGTAATCCCATACAAATGACAAAGACAAACAGTCTACGACATTTGACAATCTCGAAAAACATGTTCACACCTGGCTACTATAAAATAAGGGAATTTTAATTTTTAGTTGGAATTGGAAGTAAATTTTTTAGGCTTTTTCAAGTTTACAATTTTATACTCGTCAAAATAAATAGCAAAAATTATGTTAAAATAGTCTTCTCATTCAAAGCTTTTTTTTTTGCACGATCCCTAAATGATACATTACTTAACTTTATTCATTAGTGAAAGTCCATTTAACAAATAATAATTAAACACCTAAAATTGTACGAAATTTTTATTATGAAATTACAATCTGTCAAAAGCTTCTTGATAAAATAAAGGTAGCTAAGTTTGAACACTGCCTTGTTTGTTTTTCCCATTAACTTGTTTCCGTGAATGAACCATAGATAGGTAATTTTATTATTTCCGTGTGGTGCCGTGTATAGAGTGACACCTCTCCATTTATTCCGTAGATGTCGCAAGAGGCGACGAAGGAAAGTTTAGGTATGCTTTAGTTAAGTTTAGGTATGGTAAGTTTTATTTTGGTGATAACTTATCACATACGCCTCCAAGACTGAAAATATTCTGACACGCCTTCCTATCCGTTTGATTTTATATATCGGGAGGTTTACCTCCTGATATAAACTCCGACATGATATATTTGTAAGTGATGTACTTAGACAGTAAGAATTTGTGTTGAGTTAAGAGTTGCGTTTGTTAGACTAAGGAAAAATATCAGACGCGCGTTTTTTGGTTTAAAAAATAATTAAACATCGACAAAGATATATGATGTATGTATGGATGTACCAATAGTGTGCTGTTCGCTTCACTTGATTCATAGTATCAAGTAACCAAGTGCCCTGTGCCCACGCAAAAAGCAAAAGTTCGCTCAAGTGCAAACAGAGGGCACTGCGCAAGGCCAACGCATTGTCTAAGAATATACCGGACCGGTGCACTTAAACAGGTTTAGTTATTTCTAGTTTTGTAGGCGATTGTTTCAGCCTCAATAAACTTTACGTTTAAGTAGACGTGACCCTTCGTGCCGACTTGCTCTAGACTTAGTGACTAGCGATGTATTGATAAATGATTATAGTAGAGGATCCCGCCATACAACGACCTTCACCGAGCTGGTTAATGGATCAAACACATTTTTTATGTATAAATATAAAGAATATATTGCATATGGGTTGCCTAGCAAACAGTCCATCTCTGCCTACCCCTGTGGGAAAAAGGCGTGACGTTATGTATGTATGTATGTAATGTATGTATGTATAAAGAATGAGAGTATATTCACGCGCTACTTGCCTCTAATGTCAGGTCTTTTAACGGCAAGAACTGTTATTTTCTATTTTTGTAAAACGATGTTTTTGTTTTACAGGTAATCTAAGTCACATTCACCAAGATGTCACAAGGAAGGCTATGGGCAAGCGTTGTCGGTAAGTAGTTATCTACATTATCAACCTACGGGTCGATTTTTCCAAAAGAGTATTATAATTTTAGATAGAATAAGACATTTTTACCCGCTTCTTTCATATTAAAAGTTGATTTATAAAACCAAATTGCATTCTTGTTTGTTTGTATAATAATTTTGAACAACGTTTTGCGATAGGTGTACAAATAAACCGGCCAAGTGCGAGTCGGACTCGCGCACGAAGGGTTCCGTATCAAAAACTGCAAAAAATCAGAAAATTTGTATGGGAGCCCCCCTTAAATACTAATTTTATTTTTATTCAATTATTTATTTTTAAAGTAGATATTTAATTAAACATTCTGTGAGCATTTCAAGTATTTAGCTGTTATAATTATTTAAATAGACCCAAAACAGCAAAAAAAAAACTGCAAAGAAATAGGTTTTTTGTATGGGAGCCCCCCTTAACTACCAATTTTATTTTATTTTAATTATTTCCTTTTAAAGTAAATATTTAATTAAATATTCTGGGAGCATTTCAAGTATTTACCTGTTACAGTTATTTAAATAGATCCAAAATAGCAAAAAAAACACCTTTTTTTGTATGGGAGCCCCCCTTAATTATTATAATTATTTTAATTTTAGTATTTGTTGTTATAGCGGCAACAGAAATACATCATCTGTGAAAATTTCGACTCTCTAGCTCTCACGGTTCGTGAGATACAGCCTGGTGACAGACAGACGGACGGACGGACGGACGGACGGACGGACGGACAGACAGACAGACAGCGAAGCCTCAGTAATAGGGTCCCGTTTTTACCCTTTGGGTACGGAACCCTAAAAACGACCAAAAAAGAAAAAGGCGGCAAAATGGAGCCATGCAAACAATTGCCCATCGGCGTCAGACACGCACCCACCGCGCCGAACTCATATTCCATTCCATATTCGAAAACATTTTGTTTTCTTTTTCTTGAGTTGTTCCAAATTTGAATGCAAGTTTAATAGTGATGTACACATGTTACCTCAGTTCCGCGATTTGCTTACAGGAACGTACAGGGACATTACGATTCGGATGTTTATCCACAAACATAACCCTCCAATGACCCCAAATTACGTTTGACGAAAACAATCTCCACTCATCGACATGCCAATTAGTTTATTACTCGATCAAATAGGGAGTCCGCCGTCAATTTCCGACGCTAAAGCTTACCTCTGTCATCGAATTTCGGAACCCTATTTGTATTTTAGCCGTTATATTTAAAGCAATTACACGAAACCCCGAAAGTTTGGACCAGGGATGGGCGATATTCGAATAATTATTCGGTTAAAAATAATTAGTAATTTTTTGTCGAATATTTTATTCGTCGAAATTATCCGGTAGTGAATGGTAGTCACAGACTTATATCGAAATAGATATCGCGAGTTCCTGCATTTGTATGAAAACCAAGCGTGTTACTTTTTCTCTACCTACTGTAACGTCACAGGAGCGCTTTAGCGATGGGAAATTGACAGTCCGAGTGAAACCGATTCAAAGGTGACGCCGCTTTCAAGTTGTCCTGTCTCTAAGAAGTTAAACCTTACCTAAGTAGTGCAAATGAAATCGCGTCAAAGAAGCATTACTCTCCTTTTTGGCTCCATTTTGGCACGCGAAGTACATACACTTGAGTCATCTACTTCGATATAAGTCTGTGATGGTCTGATGGTAGTGGAATACGTTCCGAATAACGAATAATAATTTATTCGTTACTTACTGATCCGCTGAACTTCGTACATAATGAGAAAAAGGCAAACAAAACCATACGTTTATAATTCATTAGTACACAAACCTTTTCCTAAAAATTTCTAACTCTTAAGTTCATCCATTTTAATGCAGTACGGAAGTTATGTGAGTAGTTAATTTTCGTTTACTTTTATGTTACCGGGGGTCGCCCTGAAAATCAGCATTGCGTCGTTCATCCCTTTTTGAAATATAATCGAACTATTTTATTAAACACATACCATAAGATATTACTATGGCCTATTTTGAGATTAAATAAACAACAATGTTGTACCTAAATCAAATTATAAATAACGAGAATTGCCTAAAAGTACGGCATTTTCGAGGATTATTTCCACGAATAAATCATTCGCAAATAAAACAACTGCACGAACAATTTATTCGAGAATTTAATCGGTATTTTCGAACAGTTTGGATATTCGTTATTCGTTATTCGTTATTCGAATAAACGTCCCATCCCTAGTTTGGACGCACTAATTGATATCTGAGGGGGCATTTCCATTCAGTTTTAGACATTTTAATCAGAACTTTGAGTAACATCATCGTTGAAGTTACCAATTCCGGCGACATCCGACTTGAAGTGGCGTTTACATTGCATTCGTTTTCTTGATGCCACACGGAAATCTTCGGTAGCTGTAGGCTATAATCCGAATTTAAAATATATACATGGGTAGTGAGCTGTGCCCGCGATTTCGTCCCCATGGAATAGTAACTTTAGGCATTACCTTTTTTTCGCAATAAAAGGTAGCCTATGTCCTTTCTCAGGATCTAAAGATTGTCGGTGCCAAATTTCTTCAAAATCGGTGGAGAGGTTTAAGCGGGAAAGAGTAACAGACAGACGTATTTACTTTCGCATTTATAATATTAAGAGGATAGGAGTCGCCCCGCTTCAAACCACCTTCTCCATACAAACGTAGTCCCCTGTTTTCTCCGTGAATAATGACATAAGAGCAAAAATTTTTTTTACGTTATATTTGTATCTGTTTTGGCTATGCCCCTATGTTTTGCTTTTTTCGATTTTTTTATTTTTTTATTTTTATTTTTTTTATTTTTTAGAATATCGATAAAAGCAAAACATAGGGGCATAGCCAAAACAGATACAAATATAACGTAAAATTTTTTTTTGCTCTAATGTCATTATTCACGGAGAAAACAGGGGACTTCGTTTGTATGGAGAAGCGGTTTGAAGCGGGGCGACTCCTATCCTCTTAAGTACCTGGGGAACGTAGGGATACATACATGCAATCACGCCTGTGCTCCCAAAATGGGGTGGGCAGAGCACACGAAACAAATATTTCATCATCATCATCAGCCTATATACGTCCCACTGCAGGGCACAGGTCTCCTCTCAGTATGAGAGAGCTTGGGCTATAGTTCCCACGCGGGCCCAGTGCGGATTGGAAACTTCACACACAACGTTGAATTACTTCGTCACTGTGTGTAGGTTTCCTCACGATGTTTTCCTTCACCGAATAGCTCGTGATAAATATCAAATTCGATATCGCACATAAATTCAGAACAAATCAGAGGTGCGAGCCCGGGGTTTGAACCCACGACCCTCTGCTTGAGAGGCCACAGGTCGAACCGCTGGGCTATCACGGCTTTTTTTTAACAATTATTGACTTGTAAGTAATACAGCTGTTGCCCACGTCTCCGTCTGTGTAGAGCTGTTTATCTTAATCCCACGGGATCTGTGTACATTTCCGGGATAAAACGTAGCCTATGTGATAATCCTGGGTATAAGCTTACTGCGAACCAAATTTCATCAAAATTAGTTCCTACGTTTACAAACGTGTAAAGTTGTAACAAATATAAATATATCATTAACTTTCGTATTTACAATTTATTAGTGTGATATGTGATAAGTATTTATCTAGTAAAGCCAATACACATACATACATACAGGGTAGGCAGAGCACATGAATTCAAAAATCCAGTGCCACGTTTAGCAATTACAGGGTAACCAGATGGTTAAACGTGATATTGCAGTGACAGGTTGCTAGCCCATCGCCCACAACTCTTTCCCAGAGTCGATTACGACACCCACGGGAAGAAAAGGGAGGTGCTATTCTAACTCGGCACCACACGGGGAAATACTAAGGCCAATACTTTTTTATAAACTAACTTGATGGACTAATTAGCTATATTTGAGCACCATAAGGTGCTATAAGGCTCAATTCACACCAGAAGATCAGCGCAGCACGGCGTAGCGCAGCGACCCGCTCCGTGGAGAATGCGCGAGGATTCCTGCGACTGCTCGAGAAGCCGCTGGAATGCGTAGGAAGTCGCTGGAATTTACATAATTATTGACATATTGACATATGTATTGACAGCGGCCGTCGCGACTACTCGAACATCCTCGGGCATTCCCGCGACAGCTCGCGCAGTCGCACGGCTTTGTTTATGGAATGCGCTGGAATTCCCGCGGATCCGCGGGCATCCGCGCGCATCGTTAGAGTTTCTCATGCGATAATAAGTCTTATTGTAATGAAAATAAAGTTGAAATTCTCATGACACTGAAACTGCGCTCCGCTACGCCGCGCTGCGCTGCTCTTCTGGTGTGAATTGAGCCTAAGGGTAGCTGGCAGAGCACTCGCTAAATGGTACGTAGTTCACAAAAAACTACAGCGTAAAATAAAATAAACACGTTTATAATATTATTATTTCCAATGTATTCGAGGCACTTAGAATTAATTTTCCAATTACTTTGAGTCTGTTTCCTAAGGCGGGCTCAAAGCAATGCTGACACGATCTAATAAAGTTTTAAAACAAATATCGTTCTACAATGTTTTGAATATTTAAAATCCATTCAAACAATTACATGCCAGTATTGTCACGGCCAGTAACGTACCATCGCGAACAGGGATTGTTGAGCCACTTACCTAAGTTTGTAACTTGGTCGTGTAATACTAATCCAATAGCTGACATCTAGTCTGTCACATCGGTCATTGATTACACGTCTAAATTGCGAACAGCGACAAGTGGCTCAACAATTCCGGTTCGTGACTGTACACTCATGCATGTCACCTTTTTCGGCAATCCTATAGCACGGTCAAGGACTCTAATTCCTGAGGCACCATAGAACCTTCTCAAAGAAAAAATCATAACGTTTTCCCTTGATAATTAATGGGGTGTCACTATGACGTTAACTGGGAATTGGTTCCATTGTGGCTCATGAATTAAAGTCCTTGACTGTACCTATATAAATTTTAGTATGACTGAATACACTTTACCGTTTTGCATATTGATGTAGGAAATAACAGATGTTCTGAAAATATTTTTCCCGCGTAATCCGATTTGTGAATTCAGAGATCCGCATCTTCAAAGTGCCAATCTAAATATATAAAAGGAGAAACTGACTGACTGACTGACAGATCGACGCACAGCCTAAACGGCTAAACGTAGGCACTTGAAA